>SNQJ01S0001123.1:186792-205975 GCA_010110895.2 Picea sitchensis
GCTTGGGCGGTTTCTTTCCAGTTCAGAAAGTGGTTAAGATTTCTGACGGACGGGCATTTTCCAGTTCAGAAAATGGTCCAGATCGAACGGTCATTTTTGTAATGAAAATGGTTCGATGGATTGTTGATGTACCATAGACAACGATTTCCCATTGGGGTTAACATGGGGAATGGTCTAGGACAGTCTCTCTTCTTGAGGGTTACTCAAGAAGACTGGTTCACCTTGCCGGACAATCATTCTTTCGAAGCTCACAGTTGTGAGCAGTTTCGAAAAATGGTTCATTTTGGAGGTTGGTGCAGAACAGTCATTTCCTTTGGAAATGGTCCGGACAGTCATTCCCTAGGGCAGATTCATTTTCTCCAAGTTGCACTTTGTTTAATGCTGGAGGAATGGCCTAGATAGTTGAATGGTCCAGGTTCATCAATCAGGGATAGACATTCCCTAGGGCAGACTCATTCGCTCCAGGTTGCACTTTGTTTAGTGTCGGAGGAATGGACCAGGATAGGGAATGGTCCAGGCTCATAAATTGGGGCATTTATTCTTCCTTTATTGAGAAGAATAGACTAGATATCCCATCATTGATGTTTTACTCTTGAGAGCAGATGCTCTTCCAGATATCACATATGTGAGTGGAAGAATGGCCCAGATGACTCAGTTTATATCATAACATTGTTTCTATGCAGAATGATATCAGTTGATATGTTGGAGACTGCATGTCTACAGACAGTAGAGATATGCTACTGTGGTGGATATGTTCCATTGTTTATGATTGTGCGTCATGGATTAAGTAGTTGTGTACTACTATAGATAAACACAGTTGTGTTCTGTCAGTTGTCATGGATATTATCCAGTTGGATAATAATGACGTTTCTCGTGATGCTACCAGTTGAATGGTTTGTTTGTGCTCAAGACCATTATCAATTATACCTCCCTAGCTAGGAGGGAGTGTTGATATTATGGTAGCTTCGAGAGGTATCAACCTCCATTGTGACCCTTTGACGAGATTAGAATATTCCGGAAGCAAGAAAATAAGTAAATGTAACCCTAGAAGAGATGTCGGTTGAGAGAGATAATTAATATGAATTAATTAGTACCCAGAATGAGAAGTCGACCCAGGTAGCCTGCCAGAGCCAGTATAAATACAGGGCATCAGTTCTCATTTTACACACAGCTCTCAGAATTACAAAGAGTCACTTGTGCACACTGCAGTCTGGCAGTCTTGTGCGCAAGTTCTAGGGAAGGTGTTGTCGCTAGTTCTGAAGCCTATTGCTTCTATCTTTTGGGTTGGACTCTCTGATCATTTTTGGTTACTTATTGCTTGGTGCATTAGCCTTGCTTGGGTATTGGATTGCTACTAGGATTATTCTCTTTGTCAAGGTCAAGGTGCTCGGAGGATGGCTTCGGCCTATGGTTGGGTGACAATAGTAATAGTCTATGGTAAAACGAGAACATTCTAACAATTTATTCCCTTTCAACTAAGGGAGTTATTTGCACGATTCCCAACTTGTCTCGTAAGTATGCAAACTTTATTCTGGAGAGAGGCTTTGTCAAGATATCTATTGTTTTCTCATCTGTGGAGATATATTGGAGCTTCACTTCTCCTTCCTGGACTTTATCTCAAATAAATTAGTATTTGATCTCAATGTGTTTCGACCGTTCATGAAACATTGGGTGTTATGATAGCCTTATACAATTCTGATTGTCACAGTATATTATGGTCGAATCTGGAACCTGGTCAAACAATCCAAAAATCTACTTTCTCCACCATATTTCTTCAGTACATGCCTCACATGTTGCGACATACTTTTGTTTCATGCTGCCCCAAGATATCATAGCGGAGCCCAAGCTAAAACACATCCCTGAAGTACTCCTTCTATCTTCTGCACTTCTTGCCCAATTAGAATCTGTGAATCCATGAAGTTATATATTGTTGGATGTGGTATGTCTTAAACCATAGTTTAGTGTCCCACGAATATATCTTAGAACATGTTTTGCAGCTATCCAATGCTCATGTTTGGTTTCCACCTAAAACTGGCTTAGTGTGTTTACGACGAAGCAAATATCGGGTCGAGTATTTACTAGATATATCAATGACCCAATCAATTGTCGATATAGGGACATGTCTACTAGATCAGAATTTGAATCTCTTACTTTTCTTATACCTGTGGTCATGGGAGTGTCTATGGATTTGCAATCCATCATTCCAAACTTCTGAATAATCTTCAATGCATACTTTCCTTGTCCAATGAATAATTCACCATGCTTTTGCCATACTTCTAGTCCCAAGTAATAATGCATGAGACCAAGATCTTTCATATCAAACTCAGAAGCTAGTTCCTTTTTACATTGGATAATGATAGACTCTTCACCTGTCAAGAATAAATCGTCGACATATATCATTAGAATCACCGGTGCATTGTTCATGCCTTTGTAGTAAATATTTGGATCTGCATGACTCTTGGAGAAACCAAGTCTCATTAAGTAGTTGTTTATTCTGGCATACTAAACTCTTGGAGCTTGCTTGAGTCCATATAAATCTTTATTTACTCTGCAGACATGAGTGTCTCTGGAGTGTACTTCAAATCCTTGAGGTTGTTCAATGTATACTTCTTCTTCGATTACTCCATTGAGGAAAGTTGTTTTTACATCCATCTGATATAAACTCCATCGCATGGAAGCGGGAAGAGACATAATGGCTCTAATAGAAGTATATCTGGAAACAGGAGAAAATGTCTCATCATAGTCTTATCCCTCCTTCTAGGAGAACCCTCTAGCTACGAACCTTGTTTTATATTTGTCCATGCTTCCGTCTACTTCATGTTTGATCTTATAGACCCATTTTGAAGTTACTATTGAATTTTTTTAGGTCTAGGCACATTTTCTCATACATCATTTTTCATGATGGACTGGTGTTCTTCTGTCATGGCTTCTTTCCATTGTTTCTTCTACGCTGCCTCAAATGTGGTGGGTTCTTCATTTAGAAGCTTTGTCATACATGTTGCATCGCTGGAGAATCTCTTGGGATTTTTTCTTTTTCTGAAGGTGCCACTTGGGGCTTTGAGTCTTTATGCTTATTTTAGGGTAGCTTCAAGCTAAGATGGATGTTTCTTGGTTTTGGGTATAGTGTTTGATTCAATAGTTTCACATGGTTGCATCAGATGATCAAGTTGTTTTGTTTCTTCATCCCGACTTTATGGAATACATGTGCTTTCTTCATTAGGCTCTTCATACTCTTCTTCTTCTATAGTTTCTTCTATGGATTTCTTGAAAGCCATATTTTCATTGAAGTTCACGTCTCTGTTGACTTCAACCTTATGTTGTTCTGGGATATAGATTCTATAGGCCTTGGATGATTCACTGTATCCCATGAATATGCCCTTCTTTCCTGAGGGTTCTAATTTTTTCCTTTTATCCTTGGGGATGTGAAAGTAAACAGGGCATCCAAAGATTCTTAAGTGTTCTACATTAGGTTTTTTTCCTAAGAAGGCTTATTCTACAGTCATATCCTTCAATATGCAGTGAGGACTTATGTTTTGAACATATATTGTTGTCATCGCTGCTTCTCCCCATAGATACATAGATAAACCTTGATTGTTCAATAATGCCTTAACATTTTATTCAATAGATTTGTTCTTCCTTTCTGCTACACCATTTTGTTGAAGATTATGAAGAACAGTTAGCTCCATCCTAACCCCTGCTGATTTGCAAAACGCAGCAAATTCATTGGATGTATATTCTCCTCCATTATCTGTTCTCAAGGTCTTGATTATCTTGTTTGTGAGGTTCTCTATTTCTGCTTTGAATTCTTGAAACTTGTTGAAAACTTCGTCCTTTCTTTTCAAGAGATATAACCAAGTCTTTCTTGAGTAATCATATATGAAGATTACATAGTAAAGAGAACCTCCTAGAGATTTGACTGGCATCGAACTGCAAACATTTGAATGTATTAGATCTAGGATTTCCTTAGATCTATTATTGTTGCTTGAGAATGGTTTCTTAACATTCTTACCAAGGGCACATCCTTTGCAAATTCTTTCATGTGTAGATTGTAGTTTTGGTATTCCTTCAACCAATTTTTTTAGGAAGGGTAATGCTTGATAGTTGATATGAGCATACCTTCTATGCCAAAGTTCATTGGGATCGACTTCATCATGTACAAGGGTTTCATCATTTTGTTCTAGTAGTCTGTATAGTCTTCCTTCATGGGTTCCAATAACTCTAGCATTCTCTATGCTGGAGTCTCTAGGCCAAGATAATACTTTTCCATCTACAAAGGATATTTTGTTTCCTTTGTCTTCTAGGCAAGATATGGATACAAGATTCTTTTCTAAACTAGGTACATATAAGACATTGCTCAAATGAACATTGTTACATGTTTTCAATTTGACAAAGGCTTGACCAATTCCTTCGACTGGGTAAGTTTTTTTGTCTCCAAGTTCTACCTTGTACGATGTCTTCTTTTCATTTAGATTCGAGATTCTGGCTTGGTCTCCTATCATATGCCTGGAAGCTCCACTATCAATTATCCACATGTCATATTCAAGATTTCTTGTGAGCGTTGAATAGTGTAGATGATTCAGCTTTTCATTCATGATTTTTGTTGACTAATAACTGGTCAAGCTTTGACCCAAAATCTCAATCTTGACATTTCTGCCTTCTAAGAGTGCCAAGAGGTGCGTTGGACTAAGGCACACTAGAACATATTCTCCTTGAGTAAGGTATTCCATCATAAGGTGCTAGATAAGAGTTTTACGGTTTCTGCAACTGCACTTGATAGTAACCCTAGCGACAATGCTTTAGTAACTACACCTGCTAGAAACCCTAGCGGCAGTTCTTCAACGAGCTTGATAACCATATGGCTTAGCTTCTTTCCAGTGGTTAGACTGAATGAAAGAGGTGTGGGCCCATAACCTGTTAGAATATTGAATGTTCATGTTTAACCATAAACAATATAGCAATATTGTCACCCAACCATAGGCACTAATGCCAACCCCAAGCACCTTGACCTTGACAGAGAGAATAATTTTGGTAGCAAACCAATAACCAACCAAGGATAATGCTCCAAGCAAAGATAACCAAAACTGATCAAAGAGTCCAACCCAGAGAAACCGAAAATGCAGATTTCAGAACTGCAACAACAACTACTCCCCAGACTTGCGCACTACTGGCCTTTTACAGTGCGCACAAGTGTATTTCTACAATTTTGAGAATTCTGACTTAAAATGAAGACTGGCCTCCTATATTTATACTGTTTCTGTCAGACTGTCTAGGCCGACTTCTCTTTCTGGGTGCCAAATATTTAGTATATAATATTTTCTTTAGCCAACTTCTCTTCTAGGGTTATATCCAAAAAAATTCTTGCTTCCAGAATATTCTAATCTCATCAAATGTCACAAATGGAGGTTAATACCTCCCGCAGCTACCATAATATCAACATAAAGGAGACCACAAGTATAGAGATTGCCCTCACAAAAATGAAAAAGTGAGAGTTCTCCACAATGTACAGCAAGCAGAAATAGTGGAGAACATGGGCAGAAGTATACCTAGAATCTATGCAGCCCTGGACAACAAGCAAGTTGAGTTTCAATCACACATGAATGAAGTTGAAGGTATGATCAATAACCATGCCTTTACTATTTTGATAGATTTAGGAGCTAGCCATATTTACATAGATCCTAAAGTTGTGGATAGATTGTTTTTGCCAAGAAGCAAGCATGAGAAATCTTCGTTGGTACAACTGGCTACGAGAACCAAGAGAAAAGTTGTTGAGCTAGTTAAATCATGTCCAGTGGACATGAACGGGCTAAGTACTAAGGAAGATTTGAACATCTTGCCATTGGGTTCATATGACTGACTAATTGGTATGGATTGGTTGGACCAACACCATGTTGTCTTACACTATCATAACAAGGTATTTACTTGCCTGGGTGAGGAAGGAAACCCAAGAGCATTCCAAGGAATTCCCAAGGCAGTTACTATCCGAGAGATCTCAACAATGCAGTCGAAGAAGTGTTATAGGAAGGGCTGCCAATTATTTGCAGCTCATATGGAGGAAGCATCTGAGGATAAGGTGTCAAATTTGAAGGATCATGCAGTTCTGAAAGATTTTGAAGATGTGTTCAAGGAGATACCAGGACTATCCCCAAAGAGAGATATTGATTTCTCTATAAATTTGATGCCTGGAGCAGCTCAAGTATCAAAGACTCCCTACAGAATGAGTACACCTTAGTTGAAGGAGTTGCAAATGCAGCTTGAAGAGCTATTGAAGAAGGGGTATATACGCCAGAGTGTATCGCCTTGGGGTGCCCCAGTCTTGTTTGTGAAGAAGAAACATGGGACATTTAGATTGTGCATCGATTTCAGACAGCTAAACAAGTGACTATAAAGAACAAGTATCATTTGCCTAGAATCGATGATCTCTTTGATCAGTTAAAGGATGCAAAGATATTCTCAAAGATTGATCTCAGGTCAGGATATCATCAAGTAAGGATCAGAGATGAAGACATCAGCAAGACCGCCTTCAGGGCAAGATATGGTCACTACAAATTAACAGTGGTGCCATTTGGGTTATCTAATGCACCAATTGTTTTTGTGTTTGATGAATGGTGTTTTATGGGAATACTGAGACAAGTTTGTCATTGTCTTTTTGGATGACATCCTTGGGTATTCCAAGTCAAAGGAAGAACATGAGCATCATTTGAGGATGGTGTTGCAAGTGCTAAGAGAGCATCAGTTGTATGCCAAATTGAGCAAGTGCTAAGAGAGCATCAGTTGTACGCCAAATTGAGCAAGTGCTCATTTTATCAAAACATAATTCAATATTTGAGGCATATCATATCCGAAGAAGGGATAACAGTGGACCCTGGAAAGATTGGATACTACATGGGTCTAGTTGGATACTACAGAAGATTCATTGCAGGATTTTCGAGAATTGTTCACCCAAACACTTCCTTGAAAAGGAAAGGACTGAAGTTTCAATGGACAACAGAGTGTGAAAAAACTTCCCAACAATTGAAGCAATTGTTAACAAGTGCTCCAATTCTGAGGATTGTTGATCCAAATGAAGATTTTGTGGTTTGCACAGAGACGTGCAAAGAAGGACTTGGTGGAGTCCTTAGTCAGAATGGGTTTGTGATATGTTTCGAGTCCAGAAAACTAAAAGAGAATGAAAGGCTCTATGCCACTCATGATTTGGAGTTGGCAGACATAGTGCATGCTTTGAAGAAGTGGAGGCACTACCTCGTGGGAAAGAGGTTTGAGCTGAGGACAGACCATAATGGTTTGAAATATTTGTTTGATCGACCAACTTTGAATGTTAGACAGAGCAGATGGTACGAATTCCTCTATGAGTATGACTTTGATATTAAGCACATCAAATGAAAGGAGAACAAAGTGGTTGATGCACTCAACAGGAGAGTGCATGAACTACATGCTACATCCATTAACATGTATCAGGCGGATCTTAAAGGAAAAAAAAATTAGGCTACAAAAAATGATTTGCAATACATGGAATTGGTAACAAAATTGCAGCAAGGTAAAATGCAGCAGAAAGCTGAAGATTATCGATTGGGAATTGATGGAATTATCTTGTACAGAAACATAGTTTATGTACCCAATTCTCCTAAATTGAGGAGTACGATTTTAAAAGAAATGTACAATGTACCTTATGCAGGACACCCAAGATATCAAAAAACAGTTTCGGCAGTCAAGAGCCAATATTATTGGCCAAGCATGAAGAGGGAGATTGATGAATACATAGCTAAATACTTGGAGTGTCAAAGGGTCAAGGTTGAGCATAGACACCCAGCTGGGTTGCTGCAGCCATTACCCATTCCTGAGAGGAAATGGAAGTGGTGACAACGGATTTCATCACCAAATTGCCCAGAACAAGCAAGTAACATGATGCTATCATGGTGGTGGTGGACAAGCTTACTAAAGCCACCCATTTCATTCCTATGAAGGTTACTCACAAGGCAACCAATGTTATTGATATCTATATGAGGGAAGTAACACGCTTGTATGGCATACCCAAGACAATTGTGTCTGACAGAGACCCAAATTTTACCTCAAAGTTTTGTAAGGGGTTATTCAAAGGGTTCGGAACAAATTTGAACTTCAACACAACTTATCACCTCAAATCGGATGGAAAAACAGAGAGGATGAACCAAGTGATAGAAGATATGCTAAGGATGTATGTGATGGACAAACCATCTAAATAGGAAGAATATCTACACTTAGTAGAATTTTCCTACAACAATGGGTACCAAGCATCACTGAAGATGAACTCATTTGAGGCACTTTATGGCAGAAAGTGCAACACTCTAGTAAGTTGGGATAACCTAGCTGATAGAGCAGTGATTAGGCCAGAGTTGCTCAGAGAAATGGAAGAGAAAATGCTGAAGATTAAACAGAATTTGAAGGCTGCCCAAGACAGACAGAAAAGCTATGTTGATAAGAACAGAACTCACATGGAATTTAAAGTGGGTGATCATGTTTTCTTGAAGATGAAAGCCAACAGAAGTTCCCTGAAGTTGGGAAACTGTTCCAAGTTGGCAACGACATATTATGGGTTGTTTGAAATCCTAGAGAGGATTGGTCCAGTAGCTTATATGCTTGCATTTCCTGCATCTATGTCTATACATAATGTATTCCATGTGTCATTGCGTAAGAAATATAAACCTAATGTTAATCATGTTATTGATTGGAATGTGATTCAGGTGAAGCAAGAAAGCGTTGTTCAAGTGCATCTGGTACGTATTATGGACCGAAAAATCAAATAGCTCTGGAATCAATCCATAGGGCTTGTAAAGGTCCAATGGACCTGGTACGATCCTGAGGACACAACCTGGGAGCATGAAGATGTGATGCAGGCAGAATACCTGCATCTTTTTTAAGATTTTGAAAATCTCGTTGATGTTATGTAAATGAGTTACACTGAGGACAATGCAAAAATAAGAGGGGATTGTAATACCCCAAGGTCGAGCCCCTGTGAAATGTAATGATGTTTATAGGCTGGTGAGCCAAGTAATTATAAGTTCGGAGGCTTATGTGTTTATTAGGCCGGAGAGCCTAGATGCTAAGGCCAGTGGGCCTGATTTTGTATATGTAATTATACATATTATTAATTAAATACATCAATGCGTGTAAACCAACCACAAAGAAAGAGTTATAGGGGACTAAGCTCCATTGGGTAGGGAAAGGAATGGGGCTGAGAGGCTAGGAGAAAGGGGCTAAGTTTGAGAATATTATAATATATTTCCTGAAAAATAGTAAAGTTGGGAAATAAACCCAGTTATCCTAAGTTCATTTGGGGAGAGGAACAAACTCCAAGTGGAGAGGAACGAGCTACTGGAGAGCCAAGTGTCACCCAGGACGCATGCATATTTATGTTGGAATTTCCACCGTTGTGGGGGTTCGCTCTCACCATTCTGAGTCTCTCGATTCATTAGTCTGTTCACTCTCACCATTATGGCTCTCTCACGATTCTATAGTCTGTTCGTTCTCACCATTCTAGCTCTCTCATGATTCTACAGGTTGACCATTCTCACTCTGAGCAATCTGACCAGTCTAGCCATTTTTCCCCACAAGTTCATCCTCATGATTCTTGCCATCTCTTATGCAGTTCACACACGCACTGAGCAGGCACGTAGCTACAACTATTTATGTCATTGTTGAACCTCTGCCATTGTGAACCTCTGTAATTTGTTGAGTCGTCCCCTTGCCTTACCCAATTTTGCTATTGTGATTTGAAGGGGCAAGTTGTCAGGCTCGTGGTTGAAAAAACAGGTTGTCAGGCCGCAACTCTCTCCAGGTGAGAGAGTTTATTGGGAAAGTGATTTTTCCTAGATGGGAAGGGAAGTGGAGCAACCGATGGATTGTGGAATAATGAAGGTGCATATTCCCGGGGTGGGACAGGTATGTGGAGAATGAGTCTGTGAGCAGTGGGCGTAAGTAGGCTCCTTGGAGAAAATTCTTCATGTTGCATTGTGCAACTTCCCGTAGCCTCAGTCTAGCCTAGGATTTTCTTTGTCCTGGGTGGAGTTTAGTCCCAACACGGGGGTGACCCATTGTTTATAGCTTGGAGCAACGTGGTCTAAGGTTGGGAGGTTCGTGGAAGGTCTGCACGCAGACGGTGGTCTTCTCATAAAAATATAAGTACTAAATCTGTGTTATTTGTGTTATGTGTATATTGTACATGTGTTATAATGTTATCAAAATTGTTTGTGTTTATTGTATGTATGTGTTATTGTCACTTCTGCGTGAATATGTGTATGAACAGAATGTTTATGTCTGTTTAAATATTACATTAGATATGTATATATGTATATCAGAGCATGATAGTTTCAAGTAGCATGGTCAGCCTGGGTGGTTGGGTGTGTTACAACCAGTTTTCAAAACAATTTGGTTATGAGTTAGTGGCGTGTCCCAGACAAGGGTGGCTGAGGGCAACTCATTTACATAACATCAGCAATATTTTCAAAATCTTCAAAAAGATGCATAAATAAGGGGAGGGGATTGTAATACCCCAAGGCCAAGCTCCTGTGAAATGTAATGATGTTTATAGGCTGGTGAGCCAAATAATTAAAAGTTGGGAGGCTTATGTGTTTATTAGATCGGAGAGCCTAGATGCTAAAGGCCAGTGGGCCTGATTTTGTATAAGTAATTATGCATATTATTAATAAAATACATTGTTGCGTGTAGACCGACCACAAAGAAAGAGTTATGGGGGACTAAGCTCCACTGGGTAGGGAAAGGGATGGGGCTGAGAGACTAGGAGAAAGGGGCTAAGCTTGAGGGCTTGACCCAAGGGAATATTATAATGTATTTCCTGAAAATACTAAAGTCGTGAAATAAACTCAGTTATCCTAAGTTCCTTTGGGGAGAGGAACAAACTCCAAGTGGATAAGAACAAGCTCCTAGAGAGCCAAGTGTCACCCAAGAGGCATGCAGATTTATGTGGGAATTTCCACCGTTGTGGGGTTTGTTCTCACCATTCTAGCTCTTTCATGATTCTCCAGTCTGTTCACTCTCACCATTATGGCTCTCTCACAATTCTCCAGTCTGATCGTTCTCACCATTCTGGCTCTCTCTCAATTCTGCAGGCTGACCATTCTCACCATTCTCGCTCTGAGCATTCTGACTAGTCCAACCATTTTTCCCCATGAGTTCATCCCCAGGATTCTTGTCATCCCTCATGCAGTTCACGCACGCACTTAGCAAGCATGCAACTAGAGCCATTTTCGTCATTGTTGAACCGTTGTCATTGTGAACCTCTGTAATTTGTTGAGCCATCCCCTTGCCTTACCTGATTTTGTTGTTGTGGTTTGAAGAGGCAGGTTGCCAAGTCTGTGGTTGAAGAATCAGGTTGTCAAGCCTGTGAGCAGCTCTCTCCAGGTGAAAGAATTCGTTGGGGAAGTGATTTCTCCTGGAGGGAGTCCAACAGCAGCTACAAAGCTCTGAGAATTCTTGATCTGGCCTGTTGTTGAAGCCCTTGAAGGAAAGTGGAGCAGCCGATGGACTGCGGAACAGTGAAGGTGCATATACTCGGGGTGGGACAGGCATGTGGGGAATGAGAGTCTGTGAGAATGGGTGTAAGTATGCTCCTTGGAGAGAATCCTTCTTGTTGCATTGTGCAGCTTCTCATAGCCTCAACTTAGCCTAGGATTATTTTTCCCTGGGTGGAGTTTAGTCCCAACTCGGGGGTGACCCACTGCTAATAGCTTGGAGCAGCATGGTCTAAGGTTGGGAGGTTCATGGAAAGTCTACACGCAGCCGGTTGTCTTCTCATAAAAAGATAAGTATTAATTCTATGTTAATTTTACATGTTATGTTTAAATGTTGTGTTTAGGTACATGTCTGAACGTTATCAGAATTGCCTGTATAGATTGTATGTATCCGTTATTGCCGCTTCCGCATGAATATGTGTATGAACATAATGTTTGTCTGTTTAAAAATTGCATTAGATATGTATATATGTATATCAAAGCATGATAGTTTCTAGTAGCATGGCTAGTCTGGGTGGCTGGGTGTGTTACAACCGGTTTTCAGAACAATTTGGTTTTGAGTTAGTGGCGTTTACCCTGACAAGGGTGGCCGGGGGACATTACACTACTTGATCCCTTGAGGTAAATAATGTAAAACATAAAATCCATGATGTGAAGATTCATGATGTCAAATTGCTTGAATGTCATCGAAGATATTAAATTTCCAAGAGTAGGGTAGATAGTCCAACCATAAAATTAAGGAAATATATGCCAATTTCTCCAACAATTATTAGAATAACACAAAATTGGTAAAGAATGGCCCAAAAAACACACAAGAATCTGCACCTAGGTAGAATGAATGTATGTGTGTGAGAAACAACAAAACAAAATAGAAGTTAGATTCAAATAACCACCACAATTGACACATCCAAACCAAGTAAAGAAATAAAAGAAAATTCACATTAGAAGGTTAAAATCATAAAAATTTGAGACTAACAAAAAGAAGAGATTGTAAATAAATCTGCAGAAATCTGAAAAAAACTTTGGCATTCCTCTTCTATGGTAAGTCGTCATTAACAATGCCGTAGAAGATATGTCAAAGACTACGCATCCTCCTAAGTATTCATTCATCCAGAAATCATGATCTCTGCAAAACTCTTTTGTTTTAGAGTTACATTTTGAAACATGCCCAACAACACATCTCACAAATGCCAACAATATGTTAGATATTCTCCATAAAGTAGCCTACAAAATCTTCATCAAATATGGAATCCTAGAACCCTTGAGAAAAGGTTTCAGGTTTTCTCGCACACAAATACAAAAAATCAGTGTTTATAGACATGGAACAAAAAAAAGGGGGATTATCCCATGGACATGTGATAAAGGCATTCATCATTCAAGGCAGAGGTCCACAGTTCAAATTTCATGTTAAAGTTGGTCACTGTACTGCATTAATGCGGAGTCAGGGTTCATGGCTCCCCTTAGATCAAACAAAAGCATTTAAACATATCAAAACACAGAATATATTGAACAAGAAAAATAGTTCCAATAAAGATTATATCTACCTATTTTGATAGTAGAATGTTTGTTTTGTGTAGATCAAATACCATAAGAATTGGATTGTAGCTCAAATGGGTAGACATCAATAATGTTTACATAAATAGGCAAATTGTAAGCTCTAAAAGACATCTCAACAGAAAATTTTGGTTCTTCATAATTCATGTAAAACACTCTGACGCTCCATTGATTCAACTGTAGATCCTACTTCCTCTCTCCAACAACTGACCTTGGAGATTCAAAATCGGAAAACTCCCCAACATTTGCAACAAACAAAGGATCTTTGTCTTCATCAAATTCATTTTTTCTCTGATTTCTTTCATCCATTTCCCTTGACAATTCTTCCATTGTTTTCTTCATAGAATCTTTGTTTCTCTGAGAGGGTTCACTCATAAAAATGCTAACAATTGTGATTTTTGGTAAAATACGATCACTTAAATCTTGTTCAGAAGGCGCTCCATCCAAAGCTGGCTCTCTGCAAAGTAATTATAGTCATAAATAATATTATGAAATAAACCTGCACTAAATAATATGTTTATCTAGGTAGTGCACTAAAGCATTTCCTGCAGCTTGACCGAGACTAAAATATGTTTACTCTAAACATGATATTATTTCCACCATACTGCCATAAAAATGCTCTACCTAGGGTGTAGTTTGGTCGATCTTTCATCATGCACGGAACCCGAAGTTTTGGAATGTTGGGGTGAATCATGAAGTATGGATTTATTTGCCTCGTCTCTTTCCTCTAAGTTAAATTCAGGTACAAGTGAAGAGGTATTTGCTCCACTTTTCTCTTTAGTTTCTGTGTCAAGATCCCCTTTCAGATCAGGTTTCATTCCAATAGATTGCTCCCTTGCTCTTGAAACAGAAGCTGCAGTTCTGTTTTTCAAACACAAGGAATAATTATAATATCACAAAGAAAAGAGTAACATAAAAGTTGAGATAAATAAGAAAAAATAGTTACACAGATAATTTACAACATTAAAATGCTGTCTATCTTCAGTGCGGATATTCAAGCATCATTGTAATTTACAAGTTTCAGAATAATCAGAACTCCTAATGAAAACAGTTGCCTTTCTGAAAATAAAGTAGAGAAATTTAGTACTTTAGACCAAGGTTGTTGGGAGTGGGGAGCAAAAGCGGGAAGCAAGAATGGAAGCAGGAACAGGAAGCGCAATTTCCAAAAATATCCGGGAGCAGAAGTGTTTTTAATATAATACATAAAAAATATATATATATATGCATATATATAAAAAAAACATGCCAAAAGTCTAATCAATTGCAAAAAACATGAAAACATAGAGGGAAGATCATTAAACTATTGGATTAGTGATGATCATTAAAGTATCAACCACCATTTAGTACACATATAATATCAATCATAAACCTCTGTCATCAATAGATTGTAACAGAGAACATCAACCACAAAATGAAATAGACTCTAGAGAATCATATTCATTACCAAATTCAAATTTCAAACTTCAAACTTCAAAGGTAAACTGTCATATAATGTTCATAACTTCATTGTTTATAGAATAAGCCATAATAAAGAGTCAAGACAAAGTACTAAGTTCTAGAGACTACTTCTAAACAAGAAACAGGAAAAACGATCTAGTATATATTAGCAAATACCAAGTACTATGCTCTAAGTTTTCCTCTTCCCACAAGAAACTTCTAGTTTCTTTTCCCGTGCTCTTTGAGTTTGAAAAAGAGTAGGAGTAGGTGGAAGTGTTTGTGGAACACGACCAACAGCTGAGTGGCCTCCACGTGACAATGGAGGCTGTGAAGATAAAGGCAAAATTGATGCATCTGGAACGCTGCTAGTCGATGGGGGTGGCATGTCTCCTCCAGGAATATGATCACCATCATGATCACCCAAAAGTTCTGCTTCCAAGCGCTCTAAAACCATGGCTCCATCCTCCAAATTAGTCTCCTGGATTGTTGTCCCAAGTCGCATCTCTTTTACTGTTAGAAAATAGGGAAAATAGAAAAACATTGTACTTTTAAAAAATTTCTATCAACTAGATCAGCATAGAAGATAAACAGATCTGAAACAAACAATATTTCTGAGTACAAAATGAACTATAGCTTACCTCCAGAATCAAATGAGAGGTGTACCTATCACATGTATAGACGCATGCCTCTGTAAGTATGCTCAGATGAAGTTTAGGTTCATGGATCAAACCTCTAGGGTTTGATCTCTGTCAAAAGAACTGTGGGACAGTTTTTCCATGGATAGTAAATCCCAATGGAAACAACAATAATCCAAAAGTCATAAAAGCAGATAACCCCAATAGGAAACCAAATGAACAGTGATAGCACAGCAAGGAAATCAATTGCTAGAGAACCCTCATATCTGGAATACGACTGTCAAACCCTCCATTAAGCAAACACACTCAGATCTGAAAAACCAGTGGCTCCATAACCAAAGACAAACTCAGATCTGAAATATCAAGGGTTCCATAAGCAAACAGCTTAGATCTGAAATACCAATAGCTCCATAAGCAAACCAACTCAGATCTGAAATATCAAAAGCTTCATAAGCAAACAAACTCAGATCTCAAATATCAAAGGCTTCATAAGCAAACAAACTCAGATCTCAAATATCAAGTAGTTCCATAAGCAAACAACTCAAATCCGGAAATACAAGTAGCACAATAAGCAAACAACTCAGATCTGGAGAAATAGGTGGCACCATAAGCAAACAACTCAGATCTGAAGATACAAGTGGCAAACCCTGTCACAAAATGGCAGCCAAAAGAAAGGAAGCACACGTGGCCCTAAAAGGGAGAGGCACCCACTGAAACAAGTCCCGCTGCAAGGGAGATAGATCTGGCAGCAAGACAGGTAGATCCGGGAGCAAGGAGGTGGAGCCAACAAGGATGGCACCCTCAACACAGTGGCAGCCACCAAACCCTCACAACATACAGCAGCAGCCCACAGTTCACTCAAAAAATGGGGTCGCGGCACCTACAGCAGTCTGTGGCTTCTCCAACTAGTCAAGAAGTAAATTGTGGGGGTTTAGTAATGTCCACGGCAGCCACAACAAGCAGAACAGTCAAAGAGTAAACTTCTAAACCAACAGTCAAGAACAAAAGCATAAGCTCCCAGCCAAGCATCCAACCATACCTCAGATCTGAAAAATGAAAGACCATTAGGATAGTTGTACCATAAACAAAGAAAGCAATTTGAGGTAGTTGCAGCAAGTAGGGAAGAGTGAGGAGAGTAAGAGTAGAAAGCTAGGGGGGTAGGGTCTTATTTATACTTAGGGAGAGGGGTTAGGGCAATTAAAAATAAAATTAAATAATGACATTTAATTAATATAAATATTAATTAAATTGTCAATTAAAATCAAGATAAATTAAAAACCCCAATCACAAATAAAATCTCCATCACACAATAAAACCCATTCACATAAATAAAGAGAGAAAACAAACAACAAGGGGTTACCTTTTAAGACAAAGTCAAGGGGAGTTACATAATGGAAAAACATGTCCACATGAGTCTCATAGTCACCTATAAACTTTATCATCACTACATAAGGGGGTACATCAACAATGTGATCACATCCATCTTCATAGACACTGATAGATACATCCCAGGAGAGAGGAAGAGGATCACACATCAACATATCTTGGTATTACACCAAGATCTACCTGGTCAAGAACCAGGTTGCCCCAGAACACATCTGGGGGCCCTAGAACACATCTAGGGTCTTATCCACCAAGGTACAAGACCAACGATCAACCCATGCATTAATCAAGGGTTCCCTGGAACATATCCAGGGGCCCTAGACACATCTAGGGACTTATCTCAACCACCAAGGAACATATCCAAGGATCAATCCAAGCACTGAGCAAGGATTCCCTGGAACACATCCAAGGGCCCTAGACTAGGGACTTACTGCTTGGTCCAAGACCAAGAACCCCAGTCATCTACTGAGGGCCCTCACAAGGGTCTTTCTTCTTGGTTCTAGACCAAGAACCCCAGTCATCTACTGGGGGCCCTCACAAGGGTATTTCTTCTTGGTTCTAGACCAAGAACCCCAATCATCTACTGGGGCCCTCACAAGGGTCTTTTTCCATGGCACTCACTGCTTGGTCTCATACCAAGAAACGCCAAGAGTGTGTTGGGGGCCCTAGTCTATAGCTGGGGTCTTTTCCATCCTCAAGAGAATGGCTCTTGCAGCTGCATTAATTTTAACACTCCCTCTCAGCAAGAGAGGCATTCTCAACAACACCAAGCTTGTCTCGAAAATACACATACTTTGTCAATGACAGAGGCTTGGTCAAAATATATATATATTTTGTTCCGCCATTGGAACATACTGAATATTGAGAATGTTCTTCTGCACTATGTCCCAAACATAGTGATATCTCATTTCAATGTGTTTTGTCATAGAAACACAGGAATCACGGAGAGCTTTACACAGCTCTAGTTATCACAGTGTATCACTGTGGGTTCCAACTCAGCACTGAACAAATCTAAGAGTAGCTTTCTGATCCACGTTACTTCTATACTGGCAGCACTTGCAACAAAGTATTCTGCCTCTGCATTGCTCTAGGCTATGGAGCCATGTTTCATGCTGGACCAAGAGATCATAGTTGAACCCAAGCTGAAATAATATCCGAAAGTACTCTTTCGGTCCACTGTACTGCCCATCCAATCTGAATCTATATCCATGAAGCATCACACCTTCACTGAAGTGTATCTAAGCCCATAGGCTATAGTCCTTAGAATATGTTTAACAACAACCATATGAATATGCTTCAGTTCACACATGAACTGAATGAGGGCATTCACTGCATGATAAATATCCGGTCTGGTATGTATAAGATACATCAAGGACTCAAAGAGGTCTTCCGGATCTGAAACTATAGCTTGATCTTGTAACTTCTTCAGTTTAGAAATCATCGGTGTCGATATGGACTTACAGTCCAACATGCCAAGTCTGCGGAGCATATCAACTGCGTACTTGCACTTGTGAGAGAAACATCTCTCCTGGTTTCTGCCACACCTCTAAGCTCAAAAAATAATGTAAAAGACTTAAGTCTTTCATTTCAACTTCTGCTGAAAAAACTCCCTCTTGGTCTGAGCTATCAAAATTTCCTTTCCTGTAAGGAACATATCATCCTAAGATAACAGGATGATTCTGTACAATCTTTATATAAAGATTGGGATCTGCAATACTCTTGGTCTCTGGATCTCTCCTGTCAAATCTCTCCATCAACCTCTCAGTGAACTCCAAGTATGAAGTAATGTAGTTGTGACTCAAGGTCACCAGCCCATGGTACCACCACTCGTGGGCTTCCCCATCCAAGTGCAAAGTGGTGAAACCGATAGCCTCTGACTTTGTCATCGGGTTAAGCTTGAAGTATGTGTCAAGCTTTTGTACCCATGCCTGAGTTGAGCATCTCGACGATACGTCGAAAGTAGGAATGTTCAGCTTTTCCACCTTTTTGATGAAATCCATGTTGTGAGTTTACCCATTGCCCCTTTGTGCCTCCCGAGATCTGTTTCGATATCTGATCAAACAATAGTCTAGCAAACTCATGTCTACATGGAACTCTGGTCCTAGTGCCAAGTAGTCTCTCCTGTACGCCCCGAATGGATCCTGTGGCACTACTTGTCCCTGACCTGGCTGTCCTCCTCCATGCCCTGGTTGTCCCAATGGATGTCCCAATGGCTGTCCTCCCTGGAACTGTGGGTATAAAGGTCAGGGAATCCTCCCAAACGATGTGTAGGCTCGAACTGGTGAAGGGTGTGCACTAACTCTGCCCTGGAGATCCACTGGAGCCACTGGCCCCACCTCCCCGGTGTCCTCCTGAACCACTCGCTCCTCCTACGGCATTGGCACCTATAGCGCTTGTTGACCGCCCATTTAGCAACGGTGGTCAACTCATGTGCCATGAAGTATTCATCTATGTAGAAGACATTATTGGTTCTACTTGGGTACCTGATACCCCAGCATCAAATTTTGTAAACAGAATTTCCGCACCCCTGCGTGGGTTAATAATGTAATAAGTCTGCATGGATCATAGTTAGGTCAGGTACCTTGGATGATCCATTGGAGGAGTTCCTTTCATCGGGGGTTTTTTATCCTCAGGTTGTCGACCAGACAAGCTCCTGGCCGACTTCCCTTG
>SNQJ01S0001123.1:210260-221147 GCA_010110895.2 Picea sitchensis
TTCTTGTTTTTGCTTTGTTTGATGCCCTTGTTTGTCTGAAGTAAACTTGGTCATCTGGCGACTCCACTTCTAAATAATTTGACAAGGCAATTTTCAAGAAGGGACTCACAGCTTGCTTGTTTCATCTTTGAACTTGAAAAAGTGTGTGCTGGGGTATCAGGTACCCAAGTAGAACCAATAATGTCTTCTACATAGATGAATACTTCATGGCACATGAGTTGACCATCGTTGCTAAATGGGCGGTCAACAGCGCTCACGCTATGATGGATCATCTATGTACCAATGGCCATCTGTGCTATGGCAATCAACATGTCTTGTTTTCCTCTGGCTAGGTCATTCAAGATGGCTTGGGAACTGTCTAGTTGTGTCTCGGGGCCTTTCCCCCTACCCTCTGGAGTCTCTCGTCTGTCACCCATACTCATCCCTATCTCTGCCTCTGTGTTAGAGTTGATATGCTCTATGTCCTCTAACTCTGGCTCTGTATCAGACTGAGTGTGGAAGGGAGTGTAGTCCCTTTTGTTCCTGTCTCTCTGGTCTCTACTATGACCTCTGTGGTACTGAATGTACTCATCCCCAATATGTCCTCAGCCCTCTAGGTATTCTTCACCTATTCCCGGAATCATGGGGTCATGATAAGTAATTTCTTCACAGGATGGCAGGAAGAAAGCTTTGATACCACTGTAATGTTCCTAACTCGGCTAGTCTAGGAAACACTGCTAAACTGTCAAATCCACTGGCTGATCTGATACTCTGGGGGTTTTGGGGTGCGTTTGAGTTATTTTTTTAACATGACGTGTGATTTTCGAATGTGTGTTTCATTCAATTAATGTTTAGGCAGAATATATGATGCATAAGAATAAGGAACCAACACCATCTCATTCATATGTATTATGAGAGAAAAAGCAGAAAATACAATAATGTGTTGAAAGCAGATGAAATCGTCACCTAGATCTCGTGGATCGTCACTGGAATACAAGCAACTAATATAAAATACATGTGATCAGAAGATGAAGGTAGATCTGTGCATGCACGTATAGATCGGCAAAAAGATGCAGTTTCGGAAACTCACGACAACTGTCGCAACTTTGGAAAACTCGCCCTAGTGGCTATACTCGACAGAATCGTCTGGAAACTGTCCCAAACTGAGCGCCCTAGCCTCTAGGATGCTACTGATGACTGACGGACTAAAGATCGGACCCCAAAAGATTTGGATGTCATCCCCTGAGGGGTTGCGCACCTCCTGGGATCAATGAGTGTGCCCTAGTGATTCCACCGACGGAATCTGCTGCTATATAGCTAAAAATGTGCGCCCTAACCAATGTTGTACTAGGTCGGAAGGGTTTCCTCTTATCTGATCCGGAACTCCCTCTGGAAGCCCAAATGTCCCTCCTCAAGAGCTGAGAACTATCTGGTTGTCTGTTGCGCACTCAGAAATTCCACCGTCAGAATCTGATGACTGGTGACTCAAAAGATGTGCCCTGGCTAGTCCTCAACTGGGTCGGGAGGAATCTACAAGATAATTCCTGGCCTCGTGCAACTACACAAAACCCTCTCTAACCCTTGTGCCCTCACTGGCTGAGTTGCACAATCACTGCAAACTAGATACTTCTGAATAGCACGGTGAAATACCTAGATTGTATCTCTGATAGGCTAGGGTGTGTCTCTCAACACCAAAACCGATCAATTGTGGTAGTTTCCTCCAAAAATCCACAAAACAACAGAAGGTCGATTCTCCTCCTCTGGAAACTCTCTCAACATCAAATCATAACCTAATGAGGAATTAGGTTGAATTCCTCCCTTTATACTCTTCTCGATCTAATTCTCCATTGACATCACGTAAGCTAGACGCTTTTCCTCCTAAGGTGATTAATTAATTAATTAAGTCTCCCCCTCAACACCTTTTCATTCTATTTCCCCGTTGACTTTAGCTTTAGTGACTTTTCCTATGCTTTTTGGCTTAATTCATCGTTTAGCCACTAAATCACCCCTTATTTCTCATCTTGTTCCATGTGTATGCCTAACTATAGTTTACAGGAACAAATAGACTACTAAGTCACTCCTTGCTGGCCTACTCTTGGGAATGGGACATCACATATACTGCTGGTTTTAATTGGTGTACTGCTGGTTTTTACCCTGGTTTTTTATGTCTCTTATTTTATTTTCAAGCTGTTTATGATTTTTTGACCTGTTGTTTGAGGATTAGCATGTTAGTGTAGGGTTCGAGACGTGTGTTTTAGTTTACAAAAAAAAGAACAAAAAAACAGAAATCGCTACAGACTACTGGAAGTTTCCAAAATATTCCAAAAACAGCCCAGAAATTGTCTAAGCAATTTCCAAAAATGCAGCAATCACTAAAGTGTTTTGGGACTTTTGTAGACATCCCAGACGCTGTTTCTAGCATCTGGAGGTGTTTCATAAACCAGAAACATATTCCGGACAAACCAAAAGAATCTTCCAAGACAGTTAAAAACGAATGGAGTGATGTCATCTCATAAAGGAAGACAGTACCTTTCTTCAAATGAATCCACCTTGAAAGGAATCTTTGGTTGAATTCCAGTTGCTTTTCGAATCCATCTGTTCCCCAAAAGAACTCTATCCACAGCATCATATAGATAGATTTCTGCAGCCTTTGATATAATAGAATTCAGTGGAACACCAGCTTGTCCTATCTCTTCCATCAATTCCTGGACCTGCCA
Organism: Picea sitchensis; assembly: GCA_010110895.2. Lineage (NCBI taxonomy): Eukaryota > Viridiplantae > Streptophyta > Pinopsida > Pinales > Pinaceae > Picea > Picea sitchensis. Next base: position 212,957 of record SNQJ01S0001123.1, read on the forward strand.
ATGTGTATCACATCCATCCTTGTTATTTAATAATCCTGTCAAATATTTAGACTTCCTAGTCAAAAAAATAAAGAACAATATATATATATATATAAAGAACAATATATATATATATATATATATATAAAACATTCATTTCTTAATCCTATTTGAATCACGATCTTATAATAAATTGCCAGAACCACCAAAAAGTCTGTCTTTTCAAACAAAACTCCAACCAAAGCATAAACTTTCATAAAGTCTTAATTCCCTTCAATTGTCAAGATGTTGAGTTATTTATATAAACACTGCCCTAGCTGTACTCACTGGTTAATGCTTTTCTAAACTTTGCTTTCACATTTGACAGAAAGGGTACAAAATGCACATACAATCAACTTTTAGCTTTTGAAAAAAGTCCTGAATAAGCAGGACATTATTTAAACCATTAAACCTTCTTTGATGGCCAAGAAAGCTACAAAAACTAAAGTATAAATTTTTAAAAGAAATAATTAAGAATCAATCCTTGGAATATGTCAGTCTACCTCCGGGGGATCCAAGAGACTTTCAAAATGCTCCTCGATCATTTCTGCTGGAAAATCATCATCAACCATTTCCTTACGCCGCCGTATATATCGATTATGAATTAACAACTGAAAGTGCTGATCAATAGAAACTTCAAGCATATTGTCCAGCAATTTTTTATCAAAGAAATATGGTGTGTACCTAAGGCATAGGAAAGCAATGAGAATCCATCAATTCTGATAGTGTTTTCAGTAAGTGCCATCCAATACAACAAATAGCAATACATTGAAAGAAGGTACCTTTGAAATCCCTAATAAATCCACATGGGATAAACTAAAGCATTTAAAAAAAAAATGGAAAATGTATTTCAAGTGATCTTTTCTGTTTGAAACTAATGTGCATTTAAAATATATTGGATACCTACTTAAGTAGTAGCAAGGATCGTGGTGGATCATGGTGTTGTATTTAACAAGATGTCCACAAGTTCAGACCTGCTTCAGTGAACAGATAACATAACAAGTAACCAAGACATAAACTAGACAAGGATGGAACAAAAACCAATGTTCTACTCCCTAATTAGCGATATGCCTTCATCGCATATGTCTAAATTTCACCCCTAATGTTATTTTTTTGCCGAGGAGAAATGCTTTCGATAGTCCCGAACCATGAACCTCGTCTACTTTAACACTGCCCACGTTAACATGGAGACCCCCATCAAACTCAATCTAGCCATCTCAAATAGGGCTCTATGCATTTCGAGGTTTGAACCTAGGCCTTTTGTGCAGCGCTGCCCCATCTCAACCACTTAAACACAGCACAGTGGACACCCTTGATGTTACACACACACAGACACTCCTTCAATATGATCCTAAGAAATGTGGCATAATTGTCTTCACAAAAATTTAGATGGCATCAAACCTAGGCTTTAAAAATTCTAGGGAAGTATGGGTATATGTGCAACCCACATAAGAATTCAAGGGCATGGAGGCACATTCAAGCAACACAAATGGAATGGAACCAAACCATAATCAGATTAATATACTAAAGCTACTGAAGTACATGATGTAGTAGAACAAATTTATAATCTTGTGTAATGTATCCTCAAACAATTTACTCAAGATTTATTAGAATATATGTTATAATGGTCGTATCATGTAATCAGAGGGTTTTAAGTTAGGAGTACTTTATGTTTTAACAATGTCAAAATCTCTTCATTAAGGCACAACCATTAGGAATCCAAGATCGAGAACAAGAATGGTGCTGACCTAAGTCATTGCATTCAGCGATTTTTTGCCTTGAAATTTGAAATTCATCAAATCTAAAGGCAAATTGAATAAATTTGACCTAGATTCAATGAATCTCAAGCCGAACCCGAGCTCGAACTCGAACTCCAAGACGAACAAATTCGATTGAAAATCAAGGGTTCATTGAAATTCGGCCATGAAATTCGACAGAGAAAAAAATAAGAAAATTTTAAACCCTAGCCACCCAGTCTGTGTGATTTTCACATCGTGGCTTTTGTTTTCTCCAAGGCTCAAGCCACGACCCATCCGACGTATTTCCAATTTCCTCAGACCTTTGTGCAACTGCAGACTCCTCCACCAGACGCAATTCCATGTTCCATCTTCCTCTACGCAGCCACAAACTCCTTTGTCTGACGTTGCACTCATTTCCAGTTTCCAATTATCCTCCACGCAAGCTGCAACCATACTCCTCGACCCGACGCCCTTGCAATTTGCTTCCATTCTGCGGTTAGGATTTTAATTTGGACTAGGGTTGTGGTTTCCCCATGTTTTTCATTTCCTTCGCAGTTAGAACTTAAAACATTTATTTTTAAATTTTAAATTTTTGTATATGTCGAATTTTATTCCGAAAATTTTATTGTCAAACTTCAATGTCATCGAACTCGAATTCAAATTTGAATTCAAACCAAGTGACTTGAGTGTTGACCACCAATAGGATAGATAAAGTTGTAACTTTGACAGAGTGTCTAAAGGAAATCTGGGGATGGTAGGAATAGTAGGTATTTTCAGAGATCACAACGGAAAATTCTTAGTTTCGAACCTCAGTTTTATGGACGCAAAGACCAATAACCAGGAACGAATTAAAGCCTTGGATCTGGGAATCATAGATGATCTTTAAGCTCAACTTCAAAAATATTATCTTTGAAGATGATTCATAAGTGGTCATCTAAGTCACCTGGTTCAAGTTCATGTTTAAGTTCGGTGACCTTGAAGTTCACAAAAGTTCAACAATAAAAAATTAGGTAATAAAATTCAACATTAAGTTTGAGAGACTAAAAAAATTCAAAATTCAAAAATATATGTAATAAAATTAAATACCCTCATTGAACACATGATAAAATGAAAATTGCATACCAAATTCCAACGCCCAAAATCGGGCTCTAAAGATCAAGATAATGCTACTACTAATTGTTGAAACTTGGACGAAATGGTGCTGAGTAAAACCATGGTCTAAGGCTTGAGCAAAACCCTGGGAAAATTTCGAAAATGATGTTGAGTGGTACTAAAACCATGGCTGCTAAAGCCTAAAACAATGGCTGCAAAATGAAGGAAAAGGTAATCCATGGTCGGGTCTAACCCTTCAACCTTCGAATCCTATAGCTTTCGCCTTCAAAAAGTGGTTTGGTCCGTATCCTCAAGCTTTGAACCATGGTCTATAGCCTCAACCCTCAACCTCCGAAGTTCGAATCGTTGAATCTAGATTGTAGCCTTCATCATTGAAGACTCGAAACTTGTAGCCGCCATCGAAGACTCAAAGCTTGTAGGTTGTAGCTGCTAGGCAATGAGTCCTTAGGTTTAGACGAATGGGAGAGGGGACTCGGGAGGTGTCGCCATCGAGAGAGCTTGAAGCAAACAACGAGTAGGATGAATGCAAAGCGATAGGACCAATGATCAAATTTGAAGGGTTGGTCCTAATTTCAAATAGAAGGGTATATATTCATGTAACCCTTACATGATGAAAATATTCTAAAACATTACATTTGAATTGACAACAATAAATTAACTACACAAATCATAAAAAAATGTGTTAAATAAAATATTACATTTCCAATCAAATTTATGCCTAGTAGAGAAATCACTAAATCTAAATAACATTCACAAAGTTGCCTGCAAAATATCAAATAGATTATTCCCCAACAAAAAGAAATTAAAGATAAAACATAAGCAAAAAAGGGAGTGGATGTTTCCAATATAGGAAATGCAAATTACCACGTTTTGCTTTTCATCTTTCTTCACAATGGTTTAGAGTACTACACGGAGATTATAAAAACATCAAATAGATATTTAATCGAATTTGAAAAAGCAAATTCACAGAACAAGAAACTTTGTAAATTATATTAATTATTTTCAAAATGAATAGTACATTTTGTCCCCAAAACAAAGGTTTATTTGAGTTCTTTTACTCATCATATCCCATCTATCCCCAACTCTTGTCTTAAAACCAGCAAAACCCCAAAAAAGACTATTTTGTAATTTTAAGGTAAGATTTGGGATTGTACATCTGTGCCAAAAACATTTGGAAATTAACTACCAAATCTCCATATTTTTTGTAACAAAAACTTCAAAGATTGAGGAGTAGTTTTGCCAAGTGTTCTATAGGGTAAGCCAATGATAGCAATAAAGATTGAAACTTACATTCACATTCTTCAAAATTACTAGATCTTAGATTGTTAGAGATATGAATTTATTTTCCTAGTGGAAGAGGACTTCAAGCTTTCATCTTTTTCCATACATCAAAAATAGCATTCCAGTCTACCTCATTTAAAGCATGAGGTGCAGAAACATTAACATATCCAATGTTTCTAAAGAAAGTCTTGATCTATCATCATTTTTTATTTGATTTAATTTTGAGAAGCCTCTTTCACATATTGTTGTGTTAGCTGGAATAACAAGAATAGCTTTCCATGGCCACATTAAACATGGAAATCCTTCAAACCATTCATGTTCACCTCCACATAGATCCCATGCTCGAAACATATGGTTTTTTGGGTACGGTCTATAAATAGTACAAACAAATTCATCCATTTAACCGAAACATCTAGCATTATCCACAATACATGAGTCCTCAACACTAAATTTCTCACATAAACATGTTAGCCATCTTCTTGTTTGAGATTCTTTATCATGCATATCCCCATAATAATTACAAGGACTAAAAAACTTAACAGCATTAAATATAGGTAAATTTTTTAACCTTTCATTTAGAGAGTCAATCACCTTCATTACAAAAGTTTTTCCTAACATAATGCAATCATCTAGTGTCCCCAATTTTTGTGACTTGGGAAAACTCTCAAACCTAAAAGCATGTACATGTATCATGCATGTGCAATCTGCAAACTCAAGAGTTCATTGTTGTGTTTTACTTAAAAAAAAATGATATGTGCACTGCACCTACCCCAAATATGCCTCTCTTAGAAATCGCTTATAGCAAGATAATAGTAATATCCAAAGTAGTTCCAATAGATGTAATGTCAATGTGATCCTATTGAAACTTTTGATTCAGCTTATCTAACTCAATAAGCACATTTGCAAGTAAATGGATGCAAAAATTACACTTGAAATATTGTGGCTAGCTCATAAAAAAAATTCTCCGTTGACTCCTAGTCTCTTAACAAAGAGGGCATGAGTTTAACGAGTCTTTCCATGACTTTGCCTCTCAAGAGCCACCTAATGTGATGAATTTGCAACACTTCTAACATTGTGATTTGAAATGACTCCATTAGCTCTTTCAATTCTCCATGTCTTTTAGTAGATTTCCCAAGTCATGAATAAACCTTGTTTGCAAACTTATCAATAGTTTGCAACTCTACAAAATAAGATAAAGCCTCATTTGTTGCTAATGTTTTTCGATGAGCTATGCAGTGGATATCTAATAAATGAGGAGCATCTCAACAAATCTTAGTAGATAAACCTTCACGAATACCCCTCGAGGATAGATCCATTTCTGCTAAAAGAGATGTCACAGCATCATACATAGATTGCAATGTTCCATCCCTAATTTGAAGCAAACGTATGAATTCCGTAACACATTGACCCATTCTTTCATTTGTCAAATATGAAATATAAATGATCAAATGTTGCACCATACTCCGATCAGTACTTTCATCAAATGAAATTGAGTAAAATGGGCTACTGGAAATCTCATCCTTTAACTTTTTCCAATATACCTCCTTAGCAGCTTGTAAAAACTCTTTTCTAGATTATGTTCTTGTATATGTTTAGTATTCATCTATTAGAGGCATGTGAGGAGTGTTTTTATACCTATTTAAGTCACAGATTGACTTATATTCTTCTAAGGTAAATCATGTAAGCTGACAGAATACATGTTTTCAATCGTTGATATAAATCTCTCTTTCTCAACATCTACCATTAGCTCTACATGTTTAGTAATTGGAAGAGTACTTTGCTTGTTTTCCCCCTCTAAAAGTTGCAAAGAAAATTTATGAGCCTCTAATGTTGCATCGATATTTAGACCACTAACTTGAAGAATCGTACTTCCATCTTTAGCAAATGAAGTTTCCCCTTTAAATTTTACCCACTAGGAACACTTTACCCTTTCAGCATTGTTGTTGTCCTTATACACACCTACATGCGTGGAGAAGTCTCCAACCCACTTGGTGTGTCCTTGGAGGCACAAGCCCAAGTCCAAACCCACTGTCACCTCGACTTGGACTTCTTCCGTCTAGGCTCACTCCTAGGGAAGCCAAGGGGGGTAGACCCTACTTAACTAAGTTAAGTTGATTAAGTGTTCAAGGAGTTAATTTTAAATCTTGAGTTAGGGAGACCTAACCTAAATGGAAATCAACAATGCAATTGAAAAGTTTAATGACAAGCAAACTTCTTTACCTACAAACTCAATTGAGACTAGTGCCTAAAGATGGGTAAATGGAGTCACTAAGATTATACAACAAATATACAAAGATACAAAACAATATTATGAACTAATTACAATGAATCAAGAATATAACCTTTACTTTAAACAATTTATGAATGAAATCTACAAATGAAATATAACCTTTACTTTAAACAATTTATGAATGAAATCTACAAATGAAATATAACATGAACAAGTATACAATGAAAGAAATAAGTTAGATGATTACAAAATTATACAAAGGAATTAAAGAATACTTAGATCCACAATGAAATAACTTAAAATAACTTAAAATAACTTGAAAGCAAATTGCCCAAAGAGAGATAATGCACAACTTTAGATGAGATAGCTTTGAATGTAAATGCGCCCAACTTGATAGTAAAGTTACTTGGAAAGTACAAGTGCTTGTAAAGTAAAACACATGGAAAGATAAATGCTCTGAAAGTAAAACTTACACAACTTGAATAAAAATAACTGAAATGAGAGCACATAAGTTGTGAAAGTGTTGTAGGTTGATTTTAGAAGAATTTTAAAGTCTCTCTTTAGTTAGGGGGATTAAGGTTTGAAGATGCAGGCCTAGACTATGTGTCTACCCCTAAACTCTTACCGCTTTGACCAAAAGAATTGTTGGGTGCTCAAGAAGGAGAACAAGTAAGGTCCTCCCCTAGCTTCACAGGTCAATCCGGAATGCTTGGGTGCTCAAGCAGGGAGGACACTTAGTGCCCTGAAGTCGTCCCCGACTTACACCCCCTATAGCTTCCACAAGTCACCCTTTTTGATGGTGAAAGTTGTATCAGTTTGGGTTCCTAATTACCAGATATGATTACTTTCCAATATCAACAAGTTACTCCCTTAATTAGTCTAGATGTGGCTACTTTGCTAATGAATTCGAAAAATAAAGAAATAAGAAAATATATATCCTAGCCTCACGATATTGCATGGATGGCTAAGCCAATCTCTTTGCAAGGTGTGGGCACAACATTAAAAGAAATTGAAATGACTTGAAAAGGAATAAGCAATAAACCTAGCCACTCAACCTTGCCTTGAGGACAAGTGGAGCAAACAAGAAAGAATGTAAAGACTTAGTAACCTCAAGAAAGGCACAAAGAAGAGGACAAGCCTACCGATTTTGTGTCAAAGTGGGTATGAAAATAAAAGATTAATTTTAAAACATAAAGCAAATAAACCTAGCCACACAACCTTGCCTTAAGGACAAGTGGAGCAAACAATAGATGGATAAAACATAAAACTAATCATAGCCTTACGATTTTGCATGGATTGGCAAGGCCAAATCACTTTGTAATGTGTAGGCAAAATTAAAACTTATTCACAAAACAGAAAATTAACTTTCAGAAAAATGCAAGCCCAAAAGACTCTTGGGTTGCTTACAATACTTGGAAAAGATGAGAGAAGAAGAAGGTTTTGAAACCCCTGTTATCCACAAATTTGGTCATTGTGATGATGTCATGATGATGATATGATGATGGAAAATCAAGCTCTTTACCAAGAACACTTTCCTGAGAAAAGTTACAGTTGTCTTCTTCCAGAATTCACAATTTGAGGTATGTTCGCAGGCTACTCATATATTCACCTGCGGGAATGCCTGTTTCTCGCAGGCTACATTAAGCTGGGGTGCGAACTTCTCGCATTGTACTCATTGTTAGGGTGCGAACATGCTCTTAAAGGGGAAAAAGATAAGAATCTCGAACCTTCTAGAAGGGAATCTTCTAGAAGGGTGAGTTGGCTTTCGAGTGGTTATTCAAGTACTGGAATTCCAGATATCTTGGGATCA
>SNQJ01S0001124.1:22030-39414 GCA_010110895.2 Picea sitchensis
ACCAATGCCTTCAATGATTTCAAGTGCCTCTCCACCATCCACATTGACCTTGTGTGAACAGGTCCACAAATTTCAATCTCCTCAACTTGGTGTATGAGGTAGTGTTATTGTGCATTGAAAAATGTTGGAGGTATATACTTTTTCATTTCACACATGAGACAAGGAATTTGTCTCTTCCAATACTTTGTATCATCTTCATGGATTTCTTTCAATGACAACCATCTACATGAGCTCATGACATAAGAAATAATATGTTTCAACATAACATAATATAATATATTACATTATAAGTAAAACACGTGTCATTAAGTACAACAATATTTTGAAAGAACATTTTGCATATCAATCACAACTACTTACCTCATGTATTTTCTAAGATCATAAATAACTTGTTTGACGTTGTTGTCAAATTCGTTTGGGAGAGATAGCGGTAGAACATACTGTAACAACAAAATGAATCGTTATTTGTTTCAACCAAAGTAGACAAGAAAAAATAAAAAAATTAAATATGTATAAGGCCAATATATATAAATATGTATACCAAAATTATTACCTTAATGAAGGTATGCCAATCAGGTATTTTTACCCAACCAAATTCACCTTTCTTCATTAAGATATTCTTTATGTTTGAAGAAAAACCCGTGGGAAATTTAATTCTTTGAATGACCTCTTTTACATCATTACTTTGTTGCTCTGTTAATAACCATGGAAGGTTATTTCGGTACAGTACTCCATCTGATCTATTTGAATATCGGATCACACTTCATAATGCATGTTTGGCTTTCTGAATATTAGTACAAATTTTGACAATTTTTTCTTTGTACCTCTTATCATCTATGATTCGCCATTCTGTTTCATTCACATTCTTCCCGATATGCATTGTATCAAACAAATGAGTTATTTTTAGCTCCTCATAGTAGGGAAACCTCATGAATTGAGCAGGATAACATTTTATTCCTCTTGGAAGCCCATTATTAATACCTTCATGATGATTGCAACCTTGATGAAGCATAAAATAAATCACAAAAATAATTATCAAATATGGTAAAATAAATTCAATGATCAAAATAAACATTCAAAACATTACATGATCTATGATACATTATGAAATTGAGTACCTTGATGATTTCTATTATATTCCAACCTCCATAGGTGAGATGTCATTCTTCGTGGTTTTAAACCAGTCTCTTCTTTCCCATTTGGTTCTTAGGAAGAAGGTGCCTATACTCATCAAACACCATCTTTCCTAAAATTTTTGAATGATGATACTTCATCTTAGGGCCACAAACTGGACATGAAAATTTACCCTTTGTTTGAAGACCTGCAACAAATGGATTAATGTCAATTATACTATGAGATTATTTAAAAATTAAACATGCACCATGATAACATTAAAAAATTATATAGTATAAAAGAGCAATATTAGAATTCTACATACCACAAAAATGTGTTATTCCAAGGGCATCATGAATTGTCCATAAAATTATTTCACGAAATTTAAATTTCTTCTCCTCGATTTCTTTACATATTTCATACATTGTGATGCCAACCCATAAATTTAGTAGCTCGTTGATAGGAGGCTGGATATATACATTCATGTCTTTAACCTAGTACTTACTTGCTTGTTTGAAATTACACATAATTACTATATGAATGATATCATGTAATATATATAATTAAATAAATAAACAAAATATATTATCGAAAAATTGAAGCAAATGAAAATCTTAAATTCAAAAAATTAATGTAAACAAATATGTGGAACAATCATTGTAAACATTATGTGCTCCCTCTTTATTGACATCTAAGGAGGAATGTTGTTGTTGATAACAAAAATAGGCCACACTGAGTAAATAGACCTAAGCTCTCAGAATGGATTAACACCGTCAGCTGCCAATGAAATCCTAACATTACGAGGTTCATCTTTGAAATCTGCCCATTTTTCCTCAATTTCCCTAAATGCAGAACCATCAGCAGGCATTCAAAGAACACGATCTCCACTTCTGTTACATGCAAGGTAATCCATAAATTGTTCTATGCTTTCACACCTGAACAATCGCTACAGACGTGGAGTTATGGGAATATGATGAAGAACCTTTCGAGGCACCCTTTTTGTTACTTGATCGGTTCGATATCTACTGATAAGACATGGTGGACATTCTTTTTTTGAAGCATGTTGTCCATAATATATAATATGGTCATTAGGACATGCATCTATAGTTTGATAATCCATTCCAATGTATTTCATAATGGCATGCAAACCTCGATATGTGAGAGGTAATATATTTGACGATGGTAACAAAAATTCACCTAACAATCTACAACATAACAAATAACTAGTTAATGTAAGAATATTAATCGTAAAAGTTGCATTCTTATTTTACATATTAATTAACACTAAAAATAAATAGAAAAAAAGAAACATTTATGTATAATATGTGATGAAACATATTACATACCTTAGGATCTGTGTCATACAAGTGTTCAACAAATTATTCATAACCTTTAAGTTCACTAGCAACAATGTAGTTGAGTGAATATTTGATCTTGATCCTTCATAAAGTCATTTATTTACATTTTCTAATAGAGGTTTATCATAAATACCAACATTGTCCCCATCCTCATCTAATTGCAAAAACAAATATTGGATCATTTGATTTGTCCCATCATCTTCTTCCATGGGATCATTAACTTGATTTGTCCCATCATCTTCTTCCATGAGATCCTGATTTTCTTGGTTGTGATGTTCCTCAACTTGTACAACATCATTTCTACTAATACTTGGTGCAATATTTTGTGGAAAGTTAGAGGGAAACTCTAACTTTATAATTACAAACAATCATGCAAAATTAGTGTATACTATGACAAACATTCAAACAATATATATACATATATATAATTTTCTATAAAATTGACAAAATAAAATAAAATAATGAATATACGATATTCATTTGATCCGCCATCAATATGCCCATATTTCCTACAATGTTTTGTAGTTTTTGCTATTAAAATTATTACAGGACGTATGAAGCAACATTTTTTACAAGGGCAATAACATCTACCATTACCCTTTTCACCCGCTCTACTTTTTTTCCCACCTCTAACAATATTCCGCGAAATTCTTCTACAAAACTTCTACACAAAAATACCCTTTCAGAACCGTCGTTGTTATAGCAATATTGTCACAACATCTTTAAATTGTCAAATATTTATAGTTCAATTTTAGGTCTCCGTCATCGCAATTGCGATGACTCTGACCTTAAACATTTATTTTTTTTTACCTATTTATTTGTCATATTTAACGGTCACTTATAACAATCACTTATAATGGTCATTCATCTCTCTTGCAATGAATTTTAACCATATCAATTTAGACAAAGTACATTCATCAAGATAGTGACAAATACGGGGTGGATTTAGAAAAAAATTGAATAATTGAACTTTTTCTCTTGAATTTTGCGAAGAAATAGTAGTTTCGTCACAAGTAGTCGTCGCAAATTTTTCAATATGTAGTAGTGGAGTGAGATGTTCGAGAATGGTGTTATTTCATTCTGATATTCAACTAGGTTGTCTTATAAAAATTGGTATGTTCCTCAATGGTTATGTCTCATTCTGACACAAATGAAGGGTTGGGTTATGTTGCAAGTATTATATCAACATAACCATGGCTAACATCATATTTCGATGACGCAACATACCTTTTAGAGAGATCTCTGGACATAGTTCATTGCACTGTCATATTTTTTCCTTTATGTAATGTGCTTTAGCACCAAACGTTTTTAATACAAATCTTCTACCGTTCTTGCTAAAAAAAAAACATCATATTTTGATGACAAGGTATCATTGTCATATTGCAATAGCATGATATATCCATGGCATTGTAACATCAGATTATGTAGGATTGCATCTCTTTGTGATGTTGGTGAAATTTATTATTCAAATGCAATTTTGGGATATGTTTGTGACATTGTGATGTCAAGTAATGTTAATCACATTACAAGATAAGATTATGTTCATCACAATGCAACTTTTGGCCAAGTTGTGATTGTGAAATGGATGTTTTGGCCAAGTTTTGGATGTTTTGTGGCAAGCATTGAACCCAATGTCCAATAGATTTGAGACACACTTGGGCTACTCCCTGGTCCTTAACTTACATGATGGTGCTTTCTCATGTTTCATGAATTCCTTCCATTCCCATGATCATCCTTTATGTTATGGGATCTAGATGCGATCACTTGTCTAACACTAAATATTTTCTTGGTGCCATAGTCTTTGTTAAATGCAACATATTCAGAATCTAAAGTTTATCTTCTTGAGCCTTCATAATACTTTCATTATCTACCCTATATATCTACACTTCTCGATATAGGATTCTCATAGTTACAAGGTCCTTCCTGCCTCTCCTTCCATTTAGAATATGTATTATCATTTCCTATGCTCATATGTTGACCTATGACATCCTCCTCATGGATATAAGATCCCTTGGAATCTTCCATAAATCCAATCCTCATATAAGAAAAAAATATATTTTCTTGTACCTCTAATTCTATAATAAATGTATGTAATAATTATTGTTAGAACATACATGCTATATGATGCAGACCCCCTACCTCAGATGGGTCCACTGACCTCTCGGTCTTTGGATCCTTCTTCTTCTGAGGAAAAATAGCTCTTTAGGCTCCTATGGAACCCTTTAAACAAATCCACTGGTCCCTTTAATTCCTTGGCATAGGCATTGAGAGAACCTATGCATGCACTCAGCTTTCAGCGCTCTCCTCTGTTCTGAACCAACACCTCCTTCGTGTTTCAGGGTTTTGGGACTCCTGCATGCGATCTCTCCCAGGATCCTTGTCCCTTCAAACTCCCAGTTGCCAAAATGTCAAAAACTACCTGCGACCACGGTCCTCTTTCGGGATTTCGGAATTCGTGATTTCATGATTCTGGCTGCAAACGGTTCTTGGTCCTTCGAACTCCCGTACCCCAGAATGTCAAAATCTACCCATGACCATGTCTTCTTTTTGGGATTTTGGAATTCGCGATTTTGCGATTCTGCGAGTTGGGACTCCTTGTCTCACAACTCCTTTGCTCTTGAACTCTCGGTTGCCAAAATGCCGAAAAGGTCTTAATGGATTGACTCATGCTATTTTAGTGTCGTCTTCTTTTGGGATTTCACGACTTCACGAGTTGGGACTCCACATCTCCTGACTCCTGGCCTCTCAAACAACCGGGTTCTAAAATGATGAAATGATGGTCCATGACCAAGCACTACCGGCTTTCATGATTCGGGAAACCGCGATGCGAGCATTCCCCCAGTTCTCAGTCTTTCCAATCCCCAGTTCCTGGAATGCCGAAATATTGAAATCTCTCCCTCTGAGAGATCAATGACCCAATCCTCCTATCCTCTGTATTTCTGGCCTTTTCCTGAAACCTTGATAGCTTTTCACATTTTTTCCTGTGGATGGTCATGATGCTTTTGGAATTTTTGTTGAGCCCTCTCCCTTGATTCTACGAGGGTTAAACCTCATTCTCCTCTTTCTCGATCCGATGGCTATCGGCCCTTTACACGAGATCTGGAAGTCATGATCTGATCTTCTGTGCACCTCCTATGTGCGCTCCTCCTGTGCACATATCTGTGATCCAACGGTTCTCGGGCCACTGTGCTCTAGATCCAATGGCCGACGTGATTTCCCGCACCTGGAGTTCACAATGCAACGACTCCAAAATCCCTTGCCACTCCAAACCCCGAATTCCGAAGTGTGTGAATATCCAAGGGTTTAAACCTCATGTGCCTTCGCCTGATCCAATGGATGTTGGGTATCTGACAGTTCAGATCCATCCTCCTTGCATGCTCTCCTTCTAAGCTTCATGCTTCTCCTAGACTTAGAATATTTTCTAGGTATCAAAGGTCTCGACCTTCGACTCTTCCTCTTGCGAGCCTGGTTCCTTCGGGTCTCATATGAATTGTAGAAACGTTGTCCCTCCTAAGATTTGTCAACTCAGAGAACCCCGAAAGGTTTCTTGACCTTTTGCTCCTCTCTTGTGTGGCTCTATGCACAAAGGCACTGTTCCTCCTGAGCTTCGGGACTTAGAATAAGTCCACCCTCACACACTCCTTGTGCTACTGAGTATTTCTCTAAACTCAGATCTGAGAATTTTTTTTGGAAAGAAAACTCTCTATGCCCACCTGGTGTTGTTCTACTCGATGCACACCTTGCAAAGATTACAGAGTGTTCAACAACTCTGCAAGTGTCTCTCCTTGAAACATCTTCTCTTTGAACTCATAATAGAGTTCTCTGGTGCACTCTATGCACTCTCTCAATTCCCTCTTGGTCGAGCCCTCTCCCTTGCTTCTACGAGGGTTAAAACTTGTTCTCCTCTTTCAGGATCCGATGACTATTAGTCCTTTACGCAAGATCTGACGGTCATGATCTTATCTTCTGTGCACCTCCTATGTGCGTTCCTCCTGTGCATGTATCCGTGATCTAGCGTCTCTCAGGCCACTGCGCACCAGATCAAATAGTCGATGTGATTTCTCACACTGGGAGTTCGTGATGCAGTGACTCAAAAATCCCTAGACGCTCCAAACCCTGAATTTCGAAGTGTGTGGATATCGAAGGGTTTAAACCTTGTGTGCCTTCACCTGATCCAATGGTTGTCGGGTATGTGACGCTTGATCTGATGGTTCAGATCCGTTCTCCTTGTGCGCTCTCCTTCTGAGCTTCATGCTTCTCCCAGACTTAGAATATTTTCTAAGTATCGAAGGTCTCGGCCTTCGACTCTTCCTCTTGCGAGCCCGGTTCCTTCAAGTCTCATCTACATTATAAAAATGGTGTCCCTCCTGAGATTTTTCAACTTAGAGAACCCCGAAAGGTTTCTCGACCTTCTACTCCTCTCTTTTATGGCTCTGTGCGCAAAGGCATTGTTCCTCCTAAGCTTCACGACTTAGAATAAATCCAGCCTGGCACACTCCTTGTGCTACTGAGTATTTCGCTAAACTCAGAACCAAGAAGTTTTCTTGGAAAGAAAACCATCTACGCCCACCTGGTGTTCTTCTGCTCGATGCACACTTTACAAAGATTACAGAGTGTTCAACAACTCTGCAAGTGTCGTCCCTCGACACTTCTTCTCTCTGAACTCAAAATAGATTTCTTTGGTGCACTCTAAGAACTCACTCAATGCCCTCTTGGAAAAGATTTACAGAACCTTTAGTAGTTCTGTTTCTTTTTTGTGCCTTCCTTTGCACCGTTCCTCATCCTCCAAGGTGTTCAACAATCTTGAGGCTCCTCCTTGAGTCTGTGAATATTTCTGGTGTGCACTCCTTACACGTTCTTTCTGACTCCACAGAGCTCAGATGCGCACTCCTTGCATTGGCTACAAAACTTCAAGTGTTCTATTGTGCACTTCTTGCACGGCCTAAAGAACCCAGAAAGAAACCGACAAACTCACAGACATACAGTAAAATCTATCTATAACCTATATCTACAACATACAGGTGACATTCAAATGCATAAACATACACAGACAATTCATGCGCAGGAACAATTTCTCTTTGTATTAATCTCCAAATGTCTATACAAATGTTTACAAATGCTAGACTATAATAAGTCTCAGCTCTCTCCCTCGAGACCTCTCTGCTCTGGTCTCTCTTCCTAAAATTCTCTACTCTCATTTCTTCCTCTCCTTCTTACAAAATGAGGGCTCTCTCGATCTTATCCTCTACCTCATCGTCTATGAGCTATCTCTATCACAAAGAAGCTCCTATAGCTACATTACATAAATGGATGTCTAGTCCTGACTGATCTGGACTTAGCTGCAGGTAACCATTAAAGGAAACCTCAACCACTACCTATACAAAGGAATCATCTAACATTAAAAGCATTACAACATTTATTCAAATTTCAAATTTCAAAATCGAGAGGGTTGCGCCTCTCCCTTTCTTCATTAAATGTGTGTTGGATGTGTTGGTTGGCTGGCATGCGACTGACATGGAGTGATGCTCCTGCATCATACTCCTCAGTTGGAAAAATCATGATCTCTTGATCATGAGCTCCTCTTCTCCAGTGTTGAAATCCACCTGGATCACAAACTTTCCCTTGGAGTTGTCCATCTACTCCTCTCCAGCTCTGTTGTTGTTGTTGTTGCTACTACCCTGCTGCTCTTGCAGGCTCCCTTCTGCTCAGCTTCTCGTTGCTGGAAATATTTGCTGCTGAATTCAACATTAGCCTTCTGATTTCCTCTATCAGCTCGTCCACCTGCTCCAGTGGCTGGTTCTCTGTATGCAGTCTTATCTACTACACTTATGTCTTCTCAGTGGGAAGATATGCTCAATCTCCCCTACTATATTTATCTCTCTTTGTAGCACTAAGTGGCCACTCTGCTGCAGACTCCATCTCTGCAGTCTCCTCACTGAACTGCTGCTCATCTTCTTCCTGTGGCAGTTCTGCTGCTGCCATTTCTCCTCCTAACATACTTCCAACTTTTTCCAGCTTCTCCTAGGGCTGGTATGTTCCACTACCTGCTTCCAACTTAACCTGTTGGATGTGAAAAAATTTCACCATCACCTTCCTCTCTAGGGATTCCAATTCTTCATATAGATCAACAAAATCCATGTTGTCTTCTTCCTCTTCTTCTTCTTCTTCTTCTTCTTCTGCAGCTTCCGGTACTGCAGTGATTTCCTATCTAGCTTCCTGGCTGAAAATTTTGCGCCATTCTGTTGAATGCTCATCTTCTGCTTCTTGGGCAAACTTCAATGTCTGCTCCATTTCTTCCTCCATGATAGTTTCCGCTGGTTGTCCTCTTGTTGTTGCTGCATCCGCAACCCATGCTCTGGCCTCAACTGGGCTACTTGGTAGGAACACCTCTATTCCTCCAATGATCAAAATTATCTTCTGATTCTCTCCTGTCAGCACTCCTTGTTGATCTGAACTCTCCTCTGAGTTCATGAGACTTTCATATAGTCTCATCTCTTTCCCCTTGCCCACCTGGAAATTTAGGAATTTTCTGTTTCCCACCTGGCAGTCTATGAGATCATCTGATCCCATCTCATTTACCTCTTAGCAATCTAAACTTTCACCACTTCCCCCTTGGAAGTATGTGAGACCTTCCACTGTCCTCTTTCCATTGCCCACCTGGCAACTTGAAAGTCCACTTCTACCCACCTGACAGTTTATGAGATCCTTTGTTAATCTCATACCATTACCCACCTGGCAATATGAATTTCCATGGCTGTCCTTTTGATAGTCTATGAGATACTCCAATGACCTCATTTCATTGCCCACCTGGCAATCCAAAAATTCATCCTTGCCCTCCTGACAGTTTATGAGATCTGAAACTGATCCCTCTTCCTCATCACTGAGGGCTTCTCCGACTTCTAGCTCACAGATGAAAACCAACTCTATGTCACTAAGGCTCTTAGCATACCTCAGCCACTTCCTCAACTCTTGTTTTTGTTTCCTAGCCAACAACTTTTGAACAGGCCATTTGGCTTTCTTGTTCAGAGGCCATTCGTACCTCCAGTGTACTTTTGCCTCCTGCTGCATTTTCAATGTCATTTGTTCCATTCTCGCCCTTATCTCAACGAGCTCTTCACTAATTTTTTCTTTGGTTTTCTACTGGTGGTCTCCTCTTCCACCATGCCCATTGCCTTCAGTAGTCATTTCTATCTTTCACCTGCCCTCTTGGTAGCGTATGGATCACTCTACGTCTGAGAGAATCTCCATCTTCTCTCATAGCTCGCTTAGCTGTCTATTGACTGTTGCACACTTGCAAACAATCACCACAGAGCATTATTACTCTGTCTCCTCCTTCACCTACCGTATATAGATGAATCTCTACTTCTGATTCCACTTAATGTTACCAGAATTTCTCCTTTTAATCCCTTTGTCTGCTATCTGCAAATAAAATCCTGCTCTGATACCACTTGATGCAGACCCCCTATCTCAGCAGGGTCCACTGACCTCCCAGTCTCTAGATCATTCTTCTTCTGAGCCGAAATAGCTCTTTGGGCTCCTGTGGAACCCTTTGAACAAATCCATGGGTCCCTTTAATTCCTTGGCACAAGCTTTGAGAGAACCTATGCACGCGCTCAGCTTTCAGTGCTCTCCTCTGTTATGAACCAACACCTCTTTCATGTTTCAGGACTCCTGCATGCAAGCTCTCCCAGGATCCTTGTCCCTTCCAACTCCTGGTTGTCGAAACACCGAAAACTACCTATGACCACAGTCCTCTTTCGGGATTTCAGAATTCGTGATTTCGTGATTTCGGCTGCAGACGGTTCTTGGTCCTTTGAACTTTCGAACCCTGGAATGATGAAATCTACCCATGAGCACGTCTTCTTTTTGGGATTTCAGAATTCATGATTTCGTGATTCCATGAGTCGGGACTTCCTATCTCATGAATCCTTCTCTCTTGAACTCCCGGTTGTCGAAATGTCGAAAAGGTCTTAACGGCTCGACTCGTGCTATTTTGGAGTCATCTTCTTTTGGGATTTCGTGACTTCGCGAGTCGGGACTCCACTTCTCCTGACTCCTGGCCTCTCAAACACTCAGGTTCCAAAATGCCAAAATGACGGTCCATGACCAAGCAGTACCGACTTTCGCAATTTTAGAAACCACGATGCGAGTGTTCCCCCAGTTCTCAGTCTTTCCAATCCCCGGTTCCCGAAATGATGAAATGAAAAAATCTCTCCCTCTGAGAGATCAACAACCTAGTCCTCATGTCCTTTGTCTTTCGAGCCTTTTCCCAAAACCTTGACCACTTTCCACGTGTTTTCCTGTGGACTGTCACAATGCTTTCAGGATTTTTGTTGAGCCCTCTCCCTTGCTTCTATGAGGGTTAAACCTCGTTCTCCTCTTTCCAGATCTGATGGCTATTATCCCTTTATGTGAGATCTGATGGTCAAGATATGATCTTTTGTGCACCTCCTATGCACGTATCCGTGATCCAGCGGCTCTCGGGCCACTGCTCTCCAGATCCAATGGCCAGCGTGATTTCATGCACTGGGAGTTCGCGATGCAATGACTCTAAAATCCCTTGCCGCTCCAAACCCTGAATTTCAAAGTGTGTGGATATCCAAGGGTTTAAACCCTATTTTCCTTCACCTGATCCAATGGCTGTCGGGTATCTGAAGCTAGATCTGATGGTTCATATCCATCCTCCTTGCGCACTCTCCTTTTGAGCTTCATGCTTCTCCCGGAAATAGAATATTTTCTAGGTATCGAAGGTGTCAGCCTTCTACTCTTCCTCTTGCAAGCCTGGTTCCTTTGGGTCACATATACATTATAGAAACACTGTCCCTCCTGAGATTTGTCAACTCAGAGAACCCTGAAAGGTTTCGCGACCTTCTTCTCCTCTCTTTTGTGGCTCTGTGCACAAAGGCACTGTTCCTCCTAAGATTCGGGGCTTAGAATAAGTCCACCCTCGCACACTCCTTGTGCTACTGAGTATTTCACTAAACTCAGATACAAGAAGTTTTCTTAGAAAGAAAACTCTCTATGCCCACCTGGTGTCTCTCCTCAATAGTTCTTCTCTCTGAACTCAAAATAGAGTTCTTTGGTGCACTCTATCCACTCACTCAATGCCCTCTTGGTAGAGCTTTACAAAACCTTCAGTAGTTCTATTTATTTTTTGTGCCTTCCTTTGCACAGTTCCTCATCCTCCAAGGTGTTAATAAACCTTGAGGCTCCTCCTTGAGTGTGTGAATCTTTCTGGTGTGCACTCCTTGCACATTCTTTTTGACTTCGCAGAGCTCAGATGCACACTCCTTGCACTAGCTACAAAACTTCCATTGTTCTTTTGTGCACTCCTTGCACTACCTAAAGAACCCAGACAAAAACTGAAAAACTCACAGACAGACATTAAAATCTATCTATAACATGTATCTACAACATATAGGTGACATTCAAATTCATAAACATACACAGACAATTCATGGGTAAGAAAAACTACTCTTTGTATTAATCTCCAAATGTCTATACAAATGTTTACAAATGATGGACTATAACAAGTCTCAGCTCTCTCCCTCGAGACCTCTCTGCTCTCGTAGCTCTTCCCAAAATCTCTACTCTCATTTCTTCCTCTCCTTCTTACAAAATGAGGGCTCTCTCTTTCTTGTCCTCTACCTCACCGTCTCTGAGCTATCGCTATCATAGAGCGGCTCCTACGAATAGATTACATAATTGGATGTACAGTCCTAACTAATCTAGACTTAGCTGCAGATAACCATTAAAGGCAACCTCAACCACTACCTGTACAAAGGCGTGGTCTAGCATTAAAATCCTTACAACATTTATTGAAATTTCGAATTTCAAAATCGAGAGGGCTGTGCCTCTCCCTTTCTTCATTAAATGCATGCTGGATGTGTTGGTTGGCTGGCACGCAGCTAACATGGAGCGATGCTCCTGCATCACTATAAAACATTTCATTAATTAGAATATAGGTTATTCTTCATATCAATTTATGAATAAAACAATGTACCAATTCAAAATATGAGACACATTATTCTCTTAAATAACTCTCCAATGGTTATACTCACCCCTCATTCTGATTTCTAAAATAAAAATTACAATATTCACATGTTGTCATTTCCACTCACTTACTGTTGTAGAATTTACTTTATTAATTTCTAATAAAATTTTATCACCCAATTAAAAAATTTGGATCGATATATGTCTTCTCCTCTTCAGTACCTTTTTAGCGACTATTTTTTTTCTGAAATCTGAGCTCCGAGATGAAAGTTATGGTCTGAAGAAGTTTATATTTCTTTCCCCCTTTATATTTGTATGTTATATGTGTCTTCTTTTTCTTCCTACACATTTTTACATACCCAAATTCAAATTAATGCTCCATTATTGTCTTCATTGGTTCATAAGCTTTCCATAGACTGCTCTTGTGCCTCAAACAAACTTCTAAGCAAGGATTTATGCCCTCTGGAAGTAAATTGGTGCCAAAATTTTAATTCAATTGTTTTAGTTGTAACTTTCTCATATGAGATTTGTTTTGTGAACATAATAGATCATTGGAAATCCCTCTCTGAATTCTCATGGATTTTTATTTTCTAAAAAATTTCATTTAAGGCCTCAAAATCTCTCTACAAGTTCATGACCTTCAAAATTCAAAAAAATTCATACAAAAAATGGTCGTTTTATTGTTATAAAAACCTCCTAATTTTCACTATCAGTCTCAAAATTGGGTGAAAAATCATCCTTTTATATGATATCTATTAGAAATCGATGACTTCTTTTGGGTGCACAAAATACTTTTCCAAAAATTTTGACCTGAATGTTGGCCATCGACCCTTTCCTTTGGAAATCGATTTGCAATACATCGCTAAACCGACCAACCCGACCATTGGCCATTGACCAATGATGATTTTTGTTACTGGATGAAACACTTGATCAATTTGACCAACTCGATCATTTAACATCAACCATTCTTGTTGGAATACGAAAACACTTCTTCAATTCGATCGACCCGACCATTGACCATCGACCATTTCTTCTCTTACATGAAATGACATGTGGATGTTGATGTGGCATGCCACATAGAATCTAACATGACACTCTCTCTAACATGGAATGACACATCATCTCCCTCTTTCCTTCATCTACCATTGACAACTTCTTTTGGATGAACCGACACCTCACGAAATTGACCAACTTGATCATCGGTCATCTGTGATTTCTATTGGAGAACAAAACACCTCAAAAAAAAATGTTTGATCCAACCATAAAACACCAAAAATTTCCATTAGTTATTGAAACACATCACCAATTTCACTGACCCGACCATCAACCATTGACAAATTCTCTTTTCCAACTACAATACTTAGAATTTTTTTACCAAAACCCAAATGAATTTGGACCGTCAAACTACCATTTTGAATGATCTTCACTATTGATTTGCTCCAACTTCCAAACAACCAAAAATGAATCTAGACCATTACTCTATCTCATTTTCCCAACTGTCGAAAATGAATTTCAGTCGTCGATCTGCTAGACCTTTCCAAGTCCACCTCCTTTGTATCCCATCTTCGTGAGGATCTTCATGCCCATGTTAGTTTCATATTGAGAAAACATTGAACATGACAAAACATCATATACCTCAGTTTGAATTTGTGCATCCACAATAGAAGGCTCTTTGTATTCCATTCATTCACCATGGTGCAACTTAGCCAAGAGATCATCCTTGGTTTACAATTTGAGTTGCAATTCTTCAATATTTCCATTGAGGGATTATCCATGAAGCTAACACCTCTCTTGAAGCTCTTTCTTCTCTTCTTCTGCAACATTCAAAAGTCTCCTCAACTCTGCATTTTCATCTTGAATGTTGTGATTTATCTCTTCTAATTCTTGAAGTCTTTCTGGTTTCTTTGTTCCTTTTCCCATCCTGCAAAGCAGTCAACCTAGCTCTAATACTGCATGATCTGAAAACGAGAAAGTGCTTACTCTACAAAAGTTTTCAATCAGGAATCGTTTTTTGATGAAGTATTTGCATAAGGATTAAAAGGCATATGAATCCATGATCAATCATTCTTTTAAACAAGAATGCATAACATACATGAACTCAAATGGAATAAAGCACATGAAAAGATGAGAGAGAGACAATCGATGTTGGTAATGGAGTTCACCCCTCCTATGATACGTCTCTGGACCCGCTTCAATTGAAATACAGATCACTTTCATTACTTCTTCAAAATATGCTAGGACCTTCTCATAAGTGATTACATAAGAGATGCCTTCTCCTTTAGGGAGGATTTAGGAAGACTACTCACACTCACATCTCTCCATACATCAAGAAGGATAATACCTTACATGAATAAGTCTCTCAATGCTTAGGAGTAGTAGCACTATGTCTTTCTAAATCCACTCGTTAAATCTCCATTACTCTCTCCCCTACATAGGGCTCACATAAGGTCTTATATAGCTTTCCTCAATCACTCCTAGATCCACAATAATAGGATATAATTACAAAAGAGGAAAGAAAATATCCATGAATGTAGGATCTCAATGTATCTTTAAGCACATAATGGGAAAAGCCTCAAAACCACCCAAAGACTCTTCATCCATGTCCTTGATTCTCTCAACCTATAATTGAGAATAATGGAAAATTGGTGTGAGAGGGTTTCTCACATAAAAACTAATTTCCATAATTAAAATTTCAATGAAAAATATGTGAGTCTTAATTTCCTCACAAGTATTAATCATTTTACAAAAATAATTAAGTGCATGAGTTTTCCAAAATCTCATAAAGCATAATTAAATGCATGAGCATCTCATAAAAGAATAAATAAATGCATCAGACCTTTTCCTCACAAAGAATTAATAAAATGCATGAGAAAATAAAACTCAAAACATATAAGCTTACCACCTTCACAACTCTGCAAATCAACTTGGTGAACACAGTAAAGTCCTTCCATGTGTGGAAATCTGTCTGGATCAATGAATTTGATGATGGGTCCATTTTCTTGTGAGGGAACCCATTAGACTAGTATTGATTTGTTGATGAAGGATATATGATGGGGAACGTGAATAAACAAGCCATTTTCTGGCAGCTGACCAAAAACTCAACAAGGGCACAACTTTGAGCAGGGGCGCATCCTTAGTTTGGGTAGCCCAGCGATGGAGATCTAGTGTCGATATGATATGAGAGTATCCAAGAGGATGGGGCTATCTCATTGTGAGTCCTAGGGATCAAAGGTAGAAACTCAGTTCAACCATAGAAGAGGGCACACTTACTTCATGCCGACAATGAGAAAACCATCAAGGGCGTAAAACCCAGGTTGGTGCGCCCTCTTGTTTGCCTCAAAGAACTTGCAAAAATGTACTTTCCCCCTAAGATATTGGCTAGCTAACAGATTAAGCTTGATTTCAGGTCTAGAACCGTGTCAAACGGAGCAAACAGAGTGCAGCCATGAAGAAAGGCGCACTGACTAACCCTAAAAATGTCCAAAAAATGAAAATGCAGCAAAAAGGTGAAGTAAAACTCAGACAACAAAAACCAAGTGAGACAATCACTTCAGGAAAAGAGAAGAATGTTTTATTTGATTCCCGATTCACGTTATATACTTAGGGAACCATTTATTTACATATGCATATTTAAATAGCATAAAAAATGTGACGTGGGTCGAGCCTAGTTGGCTGAGTTGTATGCCTTAGGTGGGTGTTCCTCTAGGCGACCTCCTTGGCCCAATTCCTCCCTGTTTAGATATGGAAGTGTCCCAGCTTCCATGAGAAGGTGAGGAAATATTTTATGCAATACTTCAGTTGTGATCCACTTTGCCTGAGCTGGAGTTCGTCCTTGGCTGGCCACCATATACAAAGTGTATGCTTGATGCCTTGTAGAGTGGGTTTGGGTGTCCAATCGAGTGTCTTTGGCCAATGGGAGTTGGAAATCTGGAATGTTTTCCACTGGATGAGTAATGGTGACTGGTTCCTCCAAGAGGGGAGGCTCAAACAACTTTAAGTGATTTACATTAATAACATTTTGGATTCCCAGTTGTGGTGGCATATCCAACCTATAAGCATTTTATCCAATCTTGTCAAGGATGGTATATGGACCATATATTTATGGTAGAAGCTTGTGATGGTGGCCTTTGAAGTGCTTCTTATCCAAGTGTAACCATACTTTATCCCTCGATTAAATGGACATGAAGGTCCTTTGTTTTTTATGGCACTGTTTGGCATGCTCTTGAGCTCCTTTAAGTTCTTCTGTTACTGTAGTGTGGCATTGTGCAATTTGTTGGATAAACCATTGGGCTGAGAGTTGTTCCTGCTGTTGATGGAAGGTACCTTGAGGATCCCAAGTGAGTGGGCGTTCGGTTGGATATGTTGGTTTTGTTAATGTTTATTCCATTATTATAGTTCTTTTCATTTCAATATATAAGAGCAACATAAGAACAAGATCACTAAGAAATACACATTCACAAGAGACACAACATTTATCCCGGGAAACCCTCTAGGGGAAGAAAACCCAGCAAAAACTTCCTTATCATAAATTGCAAATACAATGTTCAAGAGATAACTCAAACCAATACAGATAGTCCTCTCCAAAATATGTTCCACTCTTCTCCCTCTCTCCAACTGGTAATTGCAGCTTGCCTCATAAGAGAATGAGCAAGTGAGTTGTAATCAAATGAGGCACTAACCTCCTATATTTATACAAGTTATTGCATGTGTGAAGTGGCTCTTCACTGGCAAGGCAGACTTCTTAATCTGCGTGGGTAAATCCACCTTTATTATATTTTTGTTAGGATATTTAGACACTTAGGAGTTAGTTAAGATCTACTTGGTCTAATATGTCGTTAGGTAAAAATGTGTTTCTTTAGTATGCATTAGTATGCATTTGTAGTTAGGAAATCTGACGGTCACGATATGTTCCCGACATAG
>SNQJ01S0001124.1:39424-50755 GCA_010110895.2 Picea sitchensis
TGTGAAGTCATGATCTCCATCATAGCTGAGACCATAATCCATTGTACCTTTAAGGTACCTCATCACATGTTTTGCAGCCACTAACTGAACACGTCTGGGCTCTACCAAAAACTGACTCAAGGTGTTCACTACAAAACAGATGTCTGGTCTAGTGTTCATCAAGTACATCAATGATCTAATAATCTGTCTGTACAGTGTGGCATCTCTCAAGTCTAACGAAGGATCGACCAATAGCTTCAACTTCGTTTTCATGGGTGTATTCATGGACTTACATTCTAGCATGTCGAATCTCTTTAAGATTTTGACTGTGTACTTCCCTTGGTTAAGGAACATCCTTTATGTACTCTACCATACCTCAATACCTAAGAAGTAATGCATTAGGCCAAGGTATTTCATTTCAAATTCTGCAACAAATCTATGTTTACATTCAGTGATGATCTTTTCTTCTCTAGTTAAGAATAAGTCATCCACATACAGTAGTAATATTACTGGTTCATTATCCATAATTTTGAAGTAGAGATTTGAGTCTGCTTTACTCTTGGTAAAGCCTAATCTCATCAAGAAACTGTCTATATGGCCATACCAAGCTCTGGGAGCTTGCTTCAATCGGTATAAGGCTTTGTTCAATCTGCAGACATGAGACTTCTTGTCTTCTACATCAAATCCTTGAGGTTTCTCTATATACACTTCCTCTTTGTTTAGGAAAGTTGTGTTCATGTCCATTTGGTGTAGCTTCCACTTCATCTTAGCTGTAAGAGCTATGATGGTCCTGATCGAAGTGTATCTGGCTATAGGAGCGAATGTCTCTTCATAGTCAATGCCTTCCTTATGGGAAAAGCTACAAGTGACAAATATTTCTTTATACTTCTCAATACTTCCATTAGTAGCATGTTTTATTTTTGAAGAGCCATCTGTAGGATACCCCAGCTTTATTCTTCAATCTGGGAACTATTTCCCATACTTCGTTCTTCATTATGGATTGGTATTCCTCTGTCATGGCATATGCCCATTTTTTTCTCTGAATGGTTTCTTCAAAGAAGGTAGGTTGTTCATCTGGGAGATCACATATCAAAGCTGTGTAACTGGAGAATGTCTTTGGTCTTTTCACCTATCTCGAGGTTCCTTCTGGAACACCATACTTCTCTCCATCTTGAATAAGCTCTCTTTCCCAAGCAGGCTTTATTTTATGGGAGAAGGTCATTTGAGGAGGTTCTTGAACTTCTACTATATCATGGTATTCTAGAAGCTCCTCATCAAGGGAAGTTACAACTTCCCTCACTGGTTTTGCAGCTCTGGGAACCTCCCTCATTGATTTTGCAATCCTAGGATTTATAGGTTCCTCTTCATATACTTCTTCAAGTTGACATCTTCTTGGTTTATTAAGTGCTTCTTCTTCATCAACGGTCATGTCCCCACTGATCTTAATGTGTCAATGACCTCGTATGTAGATTTTGAAGGCCTTGGAGACCCCACAAATATTCCCTTCTTTCTTGAAGGGTCCAACTTGTTTCTCTTTTCTTTAGGTATATGAATAAGCAATGGATAGCCAAATATTTTTGAGATGGCTTACCTCTGGCTTCTTTCCGGTGAACATCTCTTCTGGTGTCTTGAGCCCATGTGCATTATGGGGCAATCGATTCTGCACATAAACAACTGTCATTGTTGCTTCTGCCCATAAGCACATAGAAAGATCTTGATCTTCACAGCTTCTAGCATGGTTCTGTTCTTCCGTTCAGCTACACCGTTTTGTTGGGGATCTTGATCCCAACATCTTTGCATAAGTTCATGAACTCTTTTGAGGTATATTCTCCTCCATTATCTGACCTGAGTATCTTAATATTCCTTATAGAAGGGTTCTCTTATCAAGGTTTTGAATTCCTTGATCTTGCTGAACACTTCAAATATATCTAGGTCTTTTACGAGAATAATCATTAATGAACGATACATAGTATACATACCCATTAATGGAGGATGATGGCATTGGGCGACACACATCTAAATGGATGAGTTCTATGACTCCTTTTGTCTTGCTGTCTCTCTTCGAAAATGGGTTCTTGATGTTCTTCCCTTGTGCACATCCATTTCATATGCCTTCATGATCACCTTTGAGTTCTGGTAAACCTGTTATAGCTTTGCATATGTATGGTAGTGCCTTGTAGTTGAAGTGAGCTAATCTTCTAGAGTTCACATGGATTCTTCAATAGTGTGGGTCATGGAAGCTTCTGAGTGACCCACCTTCTTCTTTTCCATTGATGATTGCTTCATTTATGATCTCTCCTTTAGCACGTTGCCTTATGAAACCTTTGCTATATCTTCCTCATGTGACCTGGAGCAAGGTCAACAAAACAACAAGCAAGAATAATATCCTTCTTGATGATATAAAGCAATAGAACAAACTATCATCATAGTAGCTCCTTTAGAGCTATTACTTATAATTTAGCAAAGATTAAAGGTAAGGAATACAATACAAAATGAGGTCAACACTCTCATAGTGTTGTGACCAAGAATTCTTCCATGGAAACTTGGAACTAACACACGAGGTTTCTCCTAGAGGAGGTGTTAGTCATATCAGGCAAAGTATTTACATCTATATTCTCACATGCTATCAAGTATAATACTTTACGATGATTTCTATCTCAACTAAAGTCATCATCTTGTCATGTGTACCTTTGAATCTTGATTAATCAAACTTGGAGCCTTGACCTCAAGAATGAGTGCTTGCTTTTCTTCCAGGTCTCCTTCACTCAAGTGAAAAGTGCTTTCTTCAACCTATCTTTTGTACTAAGACAATACGCTAACTTGACAAAAGGTTAGGTTAGAGGATAAGCTCTATGATCAACTTTTCAATCCTTCTAGTAATTTGATCATAGCTTCAACATGCAACACTGATTGAGATAATGTCATGACAAATAGATGTATATTAGAATAATCAAACCTGGGTTGCATCATTCCTCTAAATGTGTTGGATCTTGAGATCCTTCTGGATCTATGGCAAGAGATCCCTTCTCCTGCAAATTCTCTTTAGGGTTTAACAATTAAACATATGAAAGTACATATCTCTGATAGCATTTGCAGGTAGTGGCTCCATCTGGTAGCAATGGTAATCATTGCCAACTCTTGAGAAAATTTCAAGGGTGATTGCAACTAGTTCTACGGGTGCAACTGCAACTGGTACTGCAATTGCAAATGGAACTTAGGGTTTTATGAGGAAACCCTAATTTTTCAAACTTTGAATTTTGAAAATCTGATCCAGGGGATAGATGTGCTGAGCTGAGGCGAGTATGCTGATGCAGTCAAAATTTCAAAAATCCAACTTTTACCCCCTCAAACTTGATCTGCGGATTTCTAGACTAGTGCTTCTGGTTTTCTGGTACTCTGGTACTTCTAGTACTTCTGGTACTCTGGTTTTCTGGTACTTTGTGAAACTAGGGTTACACTTTTCGAGAGATCTATCCACTGAAAAGGTGCACTCTAAGTGCCAAAATGATCCTTGCGGGAGGACGCATATTTCTAGGTGGTTAGGGAGCTGAAAAGATTCACTTTTGCAAAACCCTGATTTTTGGGTACGGTAACAGTGACGTTTTTCCTCTTGTGAAATATGCTTCCTTCAGGTTGGCTCTGATACCATGTTAATGTTTATGCCATTATTATAGTTCTTTTCATTTCAATAGATAAGAGAAACATAAGAACAAGATCACTGAGAAATACACATTCACAAGAGACACAACATTTATCCTGGGAAACCCTTTAGGGGAAGAAAACCCAGCAAAAACTTCCTTATCATAAATTGTCAATACAATGTTCAAGAGATAACTCAAACCAATACAGATAGTCCTCTCCAAAAGATGTGCCACTTTTCTCCCTATCTCCAACTGGTAATTGCAACTTGCCTCATAAGAGAATGCGCAAGTGAGTTGTAATCAAATGAGGTGCTAGCCTCCTGTATTTATACAAGTTCTGGCATGTGTGAAGTGTCTCTTCATTGGCAGGGCAGACTTCTTAATCTGGGTGGGTAAATCCACCTTTATTGTATTTTTGGGTCTTCTTATTAACTACTGGGGTTGACTTCTTATTATTCCTATTATAATTGTCTACTCACCAATCTGCAAAAGGGGATTTGGTCCTAATACAATTACCGACATGATTAACACACAATGGAGATTAATCCTATAAATAAAATAACAATAAGAGTAAGAATACTCTTTGCAGTTACATTATTTCAATAGGTTGGAACCCCAAGCAGACTTCAAAAAGTGAAAACCTTGTAGAAGAATGTGTTGCCTTGTTGTAGTTATGTTGTAGAATGTTCAAGTAATTGTCCCATTGTTTGTTGGTCCCAAAGTGATTTCAGAGATCATAAACCAACACCCTATTGACAACCTCTATTTGGCCATATGTTTGAGGATGGAATGTAGTAGAAAACTTGAGGTGGCACCCCAATAGCACCCA
This sequence comes from Picea sitchensis, assembly GCA_010110895.2. Taxonomy (NCBI): domain Eukaryota; kingdom Viridiplantae; phylum Streptophyta; class Pinopsida; order Pinales; family Pinaceae; genus Picea; species Picea sitchensis. The sequence goes on from SNQJ01S0001124.1 coordinate 43,874, forward strand.
TATTGTCTTTCAAAATGTGTTGAGGAAGCGAGAATTTGTGTCTGAGATGATAGTGCTTCGGAGGCCAAAATGGGGCTAGACATGTTGGAAATAGAGTTTTGTTGTTTGTACTGCTATAGTAGTCCTTGTGCATGGGATGAAAAGTGCCATTTTTCTGAAGTGACATACCACTACCTAGATTGCATCATGTTACTTTTGGGTTTTTGGAAGTCCACTGAGGAATTCCATTGAGATTGAATCCCAAGGTTGGGAAGGAAGAGGCAGTGGTTGATATAACCCATGATTTTGGTTGGATGGCTTGGATTGTGAGCATAATGCAGAGGCTCGAATAAATTTTTCAACTTGAGGCTACATGGAAGGCCAATGGAAATGGCATTGCATATGTTGGATGGTCTTTGTGGTATCGAAATGCCCCCCATAGGCTGAAGCATGTGCATCCCTAATGAGAAAGAAGTGGTCCTTTGAGTGTGGAACACATAACAAATTCAAATTATAGAGCCATCCATCATGAATAGTGTAGTCTAGGAAGGGGATCTGATTGATCACTGTGGGATTTTGCAATGCCACCTGGATCTCTTGAAAGTTAGGGTCAGTAGCATATTGATCCTTCCATGTGTCATAGGTAGCACAACGTACTTTTAGAATTGAGAGAACTGGAGTGGGAGGATGGCTTAGCAAATAAACCATCTTATTAGAAGTGCCTTTCTTCTATTTGATGACCAAGTGAAATTGTTGAATATAGGAGACCCATTTAAGGTGCCTTTGTTCCATAATCTTCGACTGAGAGTTGATGAAAATCAAAGGGTGGTGGTCTATATGCATAATTGTTTCTTTACCCAACAAATAATGCATCCATTGCTTGAGGGCTTGAACTAGACTATAAAACTCCTTGTCATAGGTGCTATATTTTTTCTTTGCCTCGGATAGAGTTTCAAAGTGCTAAGAAATGGGGTGTCCTCCCTATTTAAGTATGGCACCAATAGCATATTGTGAGGCATCAAACTCAATCTCAAAGGGTTGGGAGAGGTCTAGCAGGTGTAATAGAGGGGATGAGTAGAGGGATTCTTTGAGATGAGAAATGTGACTAGTTTCTTCTTTAGTCCAGATAAATTTATAAGAACTATTTGAGAGTTGATTCAAAGGACAAACAAGTTGTGAAAAATAGGGAATGAACTTACGATAGAAATTGATGCCACCCAAAAAGATTTTGAGCTCCCAAGTTGAAGGAGGTAGTGGCCACTACTTCAATGCTTGGATGCGAGCTGGATCTAGTTGAATACCTTCTGAGATGACCACAAATCTGAGATAGGGAACTTAACTCTGACCAAAATATGACTTCTTCTCTTTGACTTGTAACTTGTGTTCTTGGAGGATTTGGAGAACTTGTCGGACATGTTGCATGTGAGTGTCCCATGTCCGGCTGAAGATGAGAATTTCATATAAGTATATGACCACAAATCAACCCAAATGTGACCTGAAGATGTCATTGATGAGCCTCATGAAAGTGGTTGGGGCATTGGTGAGTCTGAAGGGCATAACTTTCCACTCAAAAAGAGAAAATTTGGTCTTGAAAGATGTTTTCCAAACATCATCTGGGTTTATTCGAACTTGATGATAGCTGGCTGTTAAATCCAATTTAGTGAACCACTTAGCTCCATGGAGGGTGTCGAGTAACTCTTCAATCCAGGGCAGAGGGTAACATTTTTTTTACTATGGCTTTGTTCAAGGCTCGGTAATCGGTGACAAGGAACATTTCTAAATTATCTCTTTTGGGGATGACAAATGTGGCAGAAGAATAGGGAGAAGATAATTTTTGGATATGGCAAGAGTTGATGAGGTTAGTCAATTGTCTTTCCATTTACTTTGTTTATGTTGGGGCCAACCGATATGTAGGGGAATTAGGTAATGAAAATCTGGGGATGAGGTGAATGGATTGGTCAATGTGTCAAGAGGGGGGGAGTCTCGTTGGATATTGAAACACATCTGCAAACTCTTGGAGGAGAGGAGTCATTGTTTCAGGAACAGGGTGAGTGGTATTGTTTGGTTTTATTGGGCGTGCCAGACAAAGAGAGACACATTGGTTTAAATGTACATGCTAGATTTGTTCTTTGGTAGCAAGGGGTTTGGGTGTTGTTACAGTTAAGATATAAGTGTGGCCTTGCTTGATAAGTTTGTACTGGAGGGATTTGGCAATATAGATAGAATTTATTTGGGTTTGGTATGGGATCCCTAGAAGAAAATCTGAACAATCCAGGGGGGAAACATCACAAAGGACAATATCTTTGAATTGGCCTATGGAAAAAGTGACCAGACAGTGCTAAGAAACTAAGAGGTGGGGGCCATCCTTCTAGACCCATCCGAGTTGATAGGGTTGTGGGTGGGGAGTAGTAACCAGTTTAAGGCAGTTGACAAGGTCTTGAGACACCAAATTATTCTGGATTGCATTGTCCATAATCAGTAAAGGCAAGGAGTTTTTAATTTGGCAGTTATGAGTGAAGAGGGGTTGGGTGGAGGAGTTTGAATCTTCATGGGTCATTAGGATCAACGAGGGATCTATTTATGTTGGATTGTACAGGGGAACTTCTTAGGTATCTTCCATTTTTTTTTTTTTGGGGGGTTGGATGATCTAGTCGGGTTTGTTGGTCTTTATATTTTGGAGGGTTCGATAATCTGCAGTCAGTCGGGTTTTGTTGGTCTTTATATTTTGGAGGGTTTGACAATCTGAAGAATTGTGTGAGGTAGTCTTGTGGAATGAGCACTATGGCGTCCTTTTATTTGTATGGGGTAAGAGATTTTGAGCCCGAGGAGGTGGAAAGTGGGATGAAGGATTGGACCTAGATTTTTTAGAGGCAGAGGGGTTGGTGTAGGGGCGGGATTGAGGAGTACGACACCTAGGAGCAACTTTCCTTTCTATAGCCAAAGCTCTCTGAAACACTTTGTCTAAAGTTGGATTTTCAAACATCTCTACCTCTCTATGGACCTGAATCAATAAAACAACAACAAAATTCAATATCAGTACCTCTTCCAGATCTGGAATATGCAGTAAGAGGCATATCTTGCAAAATAAGTCTATCTAGCCTTACACTCCTTAGGAAGGGATTTGTCGAAGCTGGTGCCATTTGATCCACAAATATTGCGCATACCCAGGTGGGTAGAAGCAGTTTATCAATTCCTCAGAAATTCGAGCCCAAGTTCTGATGGGTTTGGAAGTAGAGGATTTTGTAGAATCCCCAATATCTATCGCAAATGTGGTATTCTCTTATTATGTATCCCACCAGGTTTGTGCAAGTCCTTCTAATTGCAAGGATACAATATGGAGCTTTCTCTCCTCGGTAAGGCCTGGACATGTATTAAAATAGGTGGAGAGGCTACAGATCCATGAATCCACAAATTCTCCATTGGTTTGACTAGAAAATTTGGGTAGTTGGATTTGAGTGTCCAACTGGAAGGGGTATGGATTGTTTTGTTGTTGCATTATGAGAAGATCATTGAGGATGGAGGCAAGATATTGGATGAGATTTTAAGTGTTGGAATCTGAGTCTACTTCCAAGTGATCTTTTCACGGAGGCATTATGAACAGAGGGCACAAAACAGAGGATCAGGCTCCATTGTGTGAATAGAGGGCGAAAAACCCTGGAGCAATGGATTTGAGTTGGTCTAGAGGGAGAGTAATGCATTGTCTTAGATCTGTGAATATACTCTCTGTTGTAGTGGAGATCTATGTTCCCTTAGGTCTATGAGATCTGTTGATCCCCTTGCATGAATATGTAAACCCTGAAATGGGTGAAATCTGGACTATTTCATGAAAATCCCCAAAACAATTTGGCTCAATATTCAAGATCAGAAGATTGTCCATGGATATTGAGTCTCTTATACCAATTTATATTCCAAGGAAGGAGATATAATGGGGAAGGTGACCAAACAATCCATTTTCCGACAGTTGACCAAAAAATCAATAGTGGCGCAACTCTGAGCAGGGGCGCATCCTTAGTTTGGGTAGCCCAATGATGGAGATCCAGTGCTAGGATGATCTTAGAGTAGCCAATAGGATGGTGCTATCACAGTGTGAGTCCCAGGGATCAAAGGGAGAAGCTCAGTGCATCCATAGAGGAAGGCGCACTTACTTCATCCCGACAATGAGAAAACCAGCAAGGGCGCAAAACATAGGTTGGTGCACCCTCTTGTTTCCCTCAAAAAACATGCATAACTGGACATTCCCCCTAATATATTGGATATCTAATGGAATAATCTTGCTCTAAGGTTTGGAAGCATGTCAAATGAAACATTCAGGGTGTAGCCATGAAGAAAGGCACACTGGCTAACCCTGAAAACGCCCAAAAAATGAAAAATGCAGCAAAAACGTGAAGTAAAACTTAGACAACAAAAACCAAGCAAGACAATCACTTCAGGAAGAGAGAAGAATGTTTTATTTGAGTAAAAGTTCACCTTGTATACTCAGGGAACCATTTATTTACGTATGAAAATTTAAATAGCATCAAAAATGTGAGGTGGGTCGAGCCTAGTTGGCTAAAGTGTGCACCCTAGGTGGGCGTTCCCCTAGGTGGCGTCCTTCGTCAAAATATGATCCCACTCATTCTTCCGAGTAATGTACTTCTTGCTTTGAAAGGATGAGCGAAATTCAAGCCAGGCCCAAGATAAGTACCCTCATTTTTCTTATTCTATTTATCTTGTTCCTTTAATTAATTTGAGGGGTTAGTAACCATATATTGGTTTCCCTTTATAGGTTAAGTTCATGTGTTGCAATTCCATGAAGGGAAAACATCCTATTTTGAAAATGTACTCAGGTTCCATCACAACATGGTATCTTGTTGAGATTCCCTTCCACACATCAATGAAATATTTGCACTTTCTTACTCTGTTATAGAGATTTGATGTAGATTCTTTAAATTTTGTTTTGAATTAGCTAGCAGAGCTTATTGGGTATGCAAAACCCCAATTGTATTAATATTTTTACGTAGAGAAATCTACATGGACCTTTGTACACCAGTGACATTAATTTCGTAAATAAATTTTGTCATGACAATCTCTGAGATCTATTGTATCAGATAGCCATTTGTTTAATGTATGTATAAATTTTTATGGGACTTTGAATTCATCTGTTTTATACTCAATTATTATCACAGAGTTTTCTTTGCTCATCTAGTTTGAGAGATAAAATATAGGAAGAATTAAAATTGAGCAGTTTACTTATTATTTCTTCGATACACTCTAATTGCTTTGACTTCACTTACTTTATTTTATGAAGTAATAAATTTTAGTACCTATACATGTGTCTATGTATATCAACTATGTAACCTACATACATATATTGTAGCTAAATCAAGTCAATTCCTACAAGAAACATTAACATGTATTTAAACCAAAAGCCAATCAATAAATCTATTATGGCCATGAGGCACACCTACATAGATCATTACTTACATATATAATATCAACCATATAACACTTCATAAAATGAAAGTAAACAATTGAGATACATATCTGAACAACGATGTTGGGAAAACAAATGGAACAACCACGTTCCACCCAATCATAGATACAGAACAACCATGATTATTGGTCGTGATCACCCCTATCCTGACCATGACAACATAAGGGAAAATTGATCATCACTCCTTAGCCACTATCTCTCTAAACAGTTCAGAATTTTTTTTTTCTTAACACTAGATGTGCTCATAACAACAAAACAATTATTTTCCCCAGCATAATAAGTAGCATCCTACCTCCAACATTTGTTGTATATATCTCATTCCTAGGAATTTCCATTCTTTTCCCTCCTTGGGAAATTCATAGCTTTACAAATACATGATTTTTTGGGGCTGCTAGTGACAGAAATCAACTTTTGACACTTGTAAAAATAAACTTTGAGTGAACTGAACCTTGTTCCCCACTCATGGAGTCATGGTAAGCTATTTTAACTTGGTTGTTCCATATGTTCTCCAACATTAAATTTATTAAAAATGTTTGTATCATACATGTGTCCCTCAAAAGAGGACATTTGGAAAGTTAAAATTTTATCCAACAGTGATAAATTAATAATTACATACTTCCAAAATCTAAAATTCAAATTTCCAAAAATGGAAACTTATTTTTAGAATAACAACTTTGAAATAATTTAATTTTGAATAATTTGAGGATATCACACGAATGATGTGATTACTATGATTTATGAAGGATTGATAAAACCTTTCAAAATCACCCCCATGATGAGAATACTAAGTTGGAGAAAAGGTCATCCTACCCTTCTCTAGGATCCCCCTCAACAAGATTACTAATATTGAGGAAGGGTCAATTGACCCTTCATCAAGCTCTCGATTGATGTGAATACTAAGATTTTTGAAGGGTTAGCTTAACCTTCCTTGTGCTCCATATTTATGAGAATACTATACTCAAGGAAGAGACAAATGACCCTTCCCTAAGCTTTCCCTTGATGAGAATGTTAAGTTGGAAGAAGGGTTGGCTAACCCTTTGTTAGGTTTCACCTCAATGATAATACTATTCCCGAGGAGGGGTTAGTCGATCCATCTCTAGGGTCACACTCGACGAGGAGACTAGGATGGAGGAAGTGTTAGTTTACTCTTCCCTAGGTTCACCTTCAATGAGAATAATAATCTAGATGAACGGAAAACCAACCCTTTCGTAGGCTCATGCTTGACAAGAAAACTAAGTTGGAGGAAAGGTTATTAGACCCTTCCCTCGTAACCCTTGTTAGGTATGTGTTTTTTTAGCAATTTTTGCATCTTCTTTTAGTAGTTTTTTTGACACATGGTATTTATCAATGTTTTTTCTAATTTTGGTTAAGTAATCAGGGTTTTTGACTAATCTAGGTCAATGTATTAGGGGTTTTGGATGACATGTGAT
>SNQJ01S0001124.1:50871-102813 GCA_010110895.2 Picea sitchensis
TCAAATATTAGAGGTGTGACTCTAAATAGGTTGTTGGTTTTCTTAGTTTGGGTTTGGAAGGTAAAAAATCTGTGTAATGTGTGTGTGCCATTGTATCTTTTACGTTTTTAGTAAGAATCTATTTGTAGTAAGTAAATGTACAAAGTTAAAATATACAACCCCCTCAATGAAAACACTATTCTTGAGGAAGGGTCGATTGACCCTTCTCAAGGATCTCCCATGATGATAATACTTTGTTCGAGGAAGGGTTGAATGACCCTTCCCCCAACTCCCACTCAAGGAGAATACTATACTAGAGGAATTTTTAATAGACCCTTCCCTTGGATCACCCTTGAAAAGAATAATAATATTGAGGAAGGGTCAACTGACCCTTTACCGAGATCACCCTTGAAGAGAATACCAAGATGGAGGAAAAGTCAATCGAGCCTTCTTCAAGCTCCCTCTTAATGAGAATACTATGCTTGAGGAAGGGTTAATTGAACCTTTCTCATGATCTCCCTCTACGAAAATACTATGATCAAGGAAGGGTCAACCTACCCTTCCCTGGTCTCTGCCTCGAGGAGAATATTATATGTTTGAGGAAGGTTTAAATAACCATTCCTTTGGCTCCCCGCCAATGAGAATACAATGTTCAAGGAAGGGTTGGTTAACTCCTTCCTTATCTCCCCCTTAATCAGAATACTATGATCAAGGAAGAAGATTTAGTTGACCCTTCATGAAGCTCCTCCTTAGTCAAAATACTAAGCTTAAAGAAGGGTTTATCAACCCATCTTATGTAGGCTCTCCCATAATGAGAATACTAAGGTTGAGAAAGGGTTAACCTACCCTCCCCTCAGCTCCCTATCAACGATAAAATTATACATGACAAAGGTTCCTCTAACCCTTAGGATCCCCATTGATATGAATACTATTCTCAAGGAAGGTTTGATCACCCCTTCCCCAGGCTCCCTTTTATAGGAAGAATTATCTAGTGGAAGGGTAGGTTGACCTTTCCCTAGGCTCCCCCTCAACAAGAATAATATTATTGAATTTATCCCTTCCACTAACATGAATATCATGCTCAAGGAACAGTTTGTTGACCCTTACCCAGGTTCACCTTGATGGGAAAACTATTCTAGAGAAAGGGTCAACTGAGCATTCCTTGGGATCTTGCTCAATGAGAACAAAACCTTTGGGACGATAAAATATTCTTTGACATAGGTCAAGTTTTAAATGTTATAAACCATTATTCTTTCTTGTTGACATCACTATGATGCTAACCAACCTTAGAATAAGTGTCATTAAATAAAAAAGAGAGATCTAAACCTATCAAAAAGTTGTTTCTCTAAATAGATTTTGCTCATTGATTATTTGTTTGATCTTGTCATATTAAAATAAAATATACAAGGCCCATAAAATGAATGTAGAACACTACAAATATAAATGTCTTAACAATAATCAAAGTATTGTTTTTACATGTTAATGTAGAACACTAGAGATATAAATATCTTAACAATAGTCAAAAATCATATTTTTACATATTTATATTCACAGAAGTTGTGAGTTTAGTGAGAAAATAACCAACTTAAACTTGTCTTAAATGATAAAAAAAGATTACGCCTCCAAAAACTTGTCTTAAATTTGATTCCTTTTGACATATATATATGCAGGTAAGATGAACATTTAATAATAAACCTTACGAATAACATAGAAGTCCTAGGTATTTTTAGGGGAAATATCATAAGGGTTAAATGAGTATAAACAATAAAAACAAAAAGTTTAAGTATTACAAAGTATTAAAGGGTTTACTAAAACACACAACATGGTGATTAATAGTACGGGGTGTATAGCTATTTTTAAGGCTATTATCATCAATATTATAGGGGTTAAAGGATTTCTAGGTATTATTACAACAACATGGTGATGACTAGCGATGGGATATATATAGGTATTTTTTAAGATATTATCATAAAGGTTATAGGGTTTGTAGGTAATGTTGGATATATAGGTATTTTTGAAGATATTATCATAAAGGTTATAGGGTTCGTAGGTAATGTTATATGGGTTATAGGATTCACCATGTATTATTACAACATGGTGATTACTAACACCACGATGCTATATAGGTATTTTTGAAATTGTTATCATGAATATTATAAAGGTTATAGGGTTCGGAGGTATTACAATCATTATAAAAATTATTAAAATAATAAATATAAAAATTATTAAATTATAAAGAAATTATATAGTTTTAAAAATTATTATTATTAAAACTATAAAAATTGGTTTTATTATAAAAATATTTCATTGTAAAGTTTGATATAGAAATAATTTTTTGACAACTTATTAGTTAGGAAGTTGGCTAATTCTATTTTTTAATTTTTTTTTGTACTAATTGGGAGATGTAAATTTGAACAAAATAGTTATTTCTTGTTGTTTAAATTGCATTTTTAATAAAGAAATGGATTCAACTTGGTTTGGATTATACAAACTTAGTGACTCAAATCTGAATATTTATACAATGAATTTTATTATTATTTTTGTAAATATTTAAATATATTTATTTTTTACTCAATTCTTTGATTGATTAAAGGTGTTATTAGAAAACTCAAGATTGTTTTAATTTTTTGGGGGATATTTGCTCTAAATTTGGCTAAATATTGTTGGATTATATAAACTTAGCTACTCAAATCTGAATATTTATACAATGAATTTTATTATTATTTTTTAAAATATTTAAATATACTTATCTTTTACTCAATTCTTTGATTGATTAAAGGTGTTATTAGAAAACTCACTGTTGTTTTAGTTTTTTTTGGGATATTTGCTCTAAATTCCGTTAAATATTGTTGGGTCTATACATTCAAGTAGTTAAATTTGTATAATAAGAATAATCAAAATCTTTTTCATAAAACTGAATCCATTTTTACATTTAAAATACAATTTAAACAACAAAAATTTGTAATTTCATACTGATTTAGCGTCAGTAATTATTAAAACAAATTTATATTATGACAAAGTACATCATAATAGACTCAATTAATAATAACTTTAACCATGAATGCCATTTATTAATCGATCCTTTTCTTGGTTTTTGTAATTGAGAGCTTGCCATTTCAACTCATAGCTACCATTGCCACAATCCGAAACCCACAACAAATACTGCAAAATCTGAGCTTTATTTATCTCTCTTGCAAAATCTGGACTTAGCCTACCATCATGGAATTACTTTATAAAAATGAAGAGTTTTGGAATTATTTAATTTTTTTTATTATAAATACATTATATAAAATATATAATATTAATATTTAATCATTCATATATATTAAATAAATAATAATATATTTAATATAAATAAATAAATAATAAAAATATATATATAAATAAATAAGTTATAAGAATTTTTAAAGTATTTTATTGAAAATATTTAATAAATTTAGAATTCAAATAAATATAAACTAATTAAGTATAAAGGCATACACTTATTGCATACACTTATTGATAATGGGTATATTTTTAAGCCTAAAGACGTACACCTATTGACAATGGGCACATTTAATAGGTTTTTAGTTCTTAATATATTTTCTATGGACAAGATTAAATATGTCTAGAATATTCTTAGTCGTCACAATAAATGAATGGCTCTAATTTCATCCATTAACTTCCAAACTGTTATAAAGATATCCGTTTATATGTTTACTTTTTTACATTTACCTAATCATGTTTAAAAATTAAAATATTAAAGTGGCCGCATTTCTGTGCTGGCATCACCAACAATTGCCCATAAAAAATTTAAACTTTTGGCGTTCACCAACCGCGAGTTAAAGGCTGTGCTAATAATTAACTTATACGCTTGAGATAATGGACGGCTGGAATGGCACTAAACAGAATGAATCCCACCAAGAAATTCACCAAAGGTGATACGATGAATTTTAATGACTCGGCTCCTTACGATATATTGGTATGGTTAGATTTGCCACAGACGTTAGTCTATTTTATTCTTTATTCCTAGTGAGAGGGCCATTCATTTATTTTTCCAATCTGACGAATATACTATAGTTAAGATAGATCTGTTCTGTTGATGTTGAAACGAAAGAAGGCGGAGTATTTATCAATCGATAAAGTACTTGAAACTTCAATGTTGAATATGCACAATAAGGGCAGCGAGACGATGATCAATTCAAAGTAATATGCAATAATATTCGGTGAGAATAAGCGTTCGTGGCATTACAATTCTGTGTGTTCACTTATTTTGATTTCTATGATGAATTTATAAGGCGGATATCCGTTGTTCGAGTGTCCCGGGTACCTGAATTTATTTCCGTGACTGTAAGAAGGCAAACGATACTCAATTCACGGCTCTACAATTTGTTCGAATTTCTCCGTTGTTGCCCGTTAATACCCCAATGTTCCCCATTTTTATTATGGCGGCGACGAAGCTCTTACTAAACGCATTTCCATTACTGGCAAAGCTCGTTACCATGTTCTTGGTTGAGCTATCAGAGGCAAGTTCCTGATCAATTTGAAGAATTCCATGCTTTAATTGCAGTTGTTTGTAGTAGCTGTTATCGAAGATAAACGAAGTGTTCTGGTCCAGAAATACGTTGGGGTCCTGTGTTGAAGTCGAGGTCGGAGATGGGCAGACTTTGTTCAACTTCGCCACTAATGCGGGATCCATAGTAGGATCCGGCTTCCCACTTCCTTGAAAACTGAACAGTCGATCGCTAAAGAAACTGCAGAGCGCGTTCCCCACAGTATGCGCGCCTGGAGATGAACCCAAAAGAAAATATTAGCTTCTCTCCACTCCGAATCTTGTAGGAAAATAAACAATACGATTACATTTAAATAAAAATGATTATGTATCCTTTAAATTCACTTATAAAATTAGGTCTAAAAATATGTACCTAATTGAAATTGGCTTGTACCTAAATTAATGGGATATGTGTTATTTTTAATTTTTTCCAACTTTAGAAAGGTCAAAACACCCTCTTCTTTACACACAAGATGTGGAAAACACTTAATAATAGATAAGTAGCACAGCCCCTAACTCGGCTGGTTAAGGTCGATAGGTATCGGCTCTCTCTAATTAATTGAAGAAGATAAATAAAAGAACCGTGCACACTTAAAAAATAAAAATAAAAAACCTTGCACATTTAAAAACATAAAAGAATCCCACTTAGTAAATAACTGAAGCTGTGGAAATTTTGATTTGTTATTATCAAAATCATTTTACTAATGAATTTCAGACATGTTTTGTGGAAATTTTGATTTGTTATTATTAAATTTATTTCATTAATAAATTTTAATAATGAGTAACTGGAAATTTTGATTTGTTATTATCAAATTTATTTCAATAATGATTAATTGACATGTTTTGTTTATATAATTCATAAAATCTTAATTCTCAATTTCTTGAAGACAATCCATAAAATCTTAATTCTCATTCTTGTGACAATGAAGAATATTCTAGTAAATAGTGTCCATAAAAACCATCTCAGTAGAATATTCTAGAAATAATAAATAGTGTCCATAAAACCATCTTTGAAATTAAAAAGATCATTAAAACCTAGCCATAGTAGAATATTCTAGAAATAGTAAATAGTGTCCATAAAACCATCTTTGTAATTAAAAAGATCATTAAAACCTAGCCATTATCAATAGGTATAGCCTATTGGCGCAAATATGTGGTATAATTAAGAATACTTACCCAGCAGAGTGACCATATCTGCGACGTTCAAACCCTTGGCAGAGAATGCTGTAGCTGCGTCAGAAACGAGTGAACCGGGACCGGGTAAATCCACATCGCTTTCTAAAGATATATTTCCATCTCTTCTTCCCGTTGGTAGACTGTATTGTGGCCCGCCTGCCTGTCAAAGTTAAAACCAAGTTTGGATGTTTCTATTATTGCATTCAGTGAAGCCAAGTGTTCTTGTAGTTATCTAGCTTTTCTAATCTGTTGGGCTGTTTAATAGATCGAGATTAACATAGATCTATGGTACTTCAAATAAATACGAAGCTACTCTAGTTTAGTAGCAGGGGTAGTCCTTAATAAATCAATGATTAAAAAGATTAGTTTACTGATATTAAACGTTTACTCGAACGAAATCAATGTTGAAGATGGCAAAATTGAAGGAAATCTATACCAGGGCAACAGCGTCTCTGGTAGCAAGTGCAATTATATCAGCACAAGACACAACGCTAGGGCATTTTTTTTCAACCGCGGCTTTTGCTGCATCAATTATATTAAATCCTCTCACCGATTGATTTGGAAATGCTGCTTTCTCTGGTACGTTATTACCTTTAGCATCAATCAGAATTGATGCGTCGCAGCCCTTCAACAGCGTAAATCAACGTTATTCACAAGCAAAGCCATTGAATCCATGTAAGACTTCTATTTTAATGAGCAATTTGATATGTTTAAATGAAAGATGAAGATCACAACTATAATCTTACCCTTACAAAACAGTCATGAAAATGCATGCGAAGGAGACCAGCAGGGATAGACTTGTCTGACGTAAAGAAACTTGTGATTACTCCCCGCACGATGGATTCTGCTTGCGGACACTTGGTGTTGTAAAATCCCACCTGGAGGGCCAATGTGGGTCGTAGAAAGGCGAAGAGGACAAGGGATTTCACGATTCTGAGTGCCATTATAATCAAATATTTCGACGTCATTGCCGTGCTGAAAAAAATCCTTGAGCGAATACCAATAGTAAAAATGCTCACCCCTCTGAGATCAGAACGCTTCATACAGCGATGGAGACTAAAGATTTTAATGCAGGTGCATGGGATCAGAGCATGAGTTGTATGTATCCTGGATGCATACGAATATATAACAACTCCGGGATTCTTTGTACCGCTGTATTGGGGTCCGCCGCCTTCATTGTCTATTGATTTAATTGTGACGAGGCCAGATATCAGCGGTATGTAATTGCCAAGAAACTTGATATCTCAATAAGCTTTTCATAAACTCAATATTTTTATTAGCTATCGAGAGCGCATGCATTGGATTCTCTCTTCATTACCGTAGACCAATCCGCTTCAATGTGCCAGCGATGGGATTTGAAATTCGTCGACGATATCGTTGTTGCTCGGGTTGTTATCAGAAAAGTCAACTGGCACACCAGAATACTTGCCACGATATAAGTGTTCCACGATGGATCTCGTCAATTGATATTCGATTTATTTAAAATCTTCGTGATGTGGTTGCACTAAATCAATATTCTTGGGGCATGTGCGAGTACATGGCGCTGAATCGAATACCGTGCCGTCCACGATATCGTGGAAATTGCCAAACTAGAATTGTTTGGAACTTAGTGAACTCATTTAGGGTTTTCTTAACAAAATGGCTCAGGTTCCACACATAGTATAAGGACGTGCATATCGCACTGTGCACAACCCAAAGCAACCAAATTCTCTCATTACTTGCGTACACATTTGAATACCTAAGTTCTTTTATTAAGGTGCCAAATTGTACTAAATGCAGAATATGGAATCTGGGCACTAAGAGGCTCTTCCAATGTGGAAAACGCTTCATCTCCATATACTTTTGGAAAGCTTAGTCTAAATGTTTTACTTTTGATATTGTTTTACTTTGATATATTTTTAGTTTTTTTTTAGTTTTTTTTTAAATTTGGTGAAGAATAGTTGGATCTGCAAATTTGAGTGGTTAAGTTTATATAATTTGAGTGTCTCGAAAGTTTTTCAGCACTCTGAGTCTATTTATGCATTCAAACATACAATTTGAACGATTTTTTCTCTTTAATTTTGCCCCAAATTAGTTGAGAAATAGTTGGATCTGCAGATTTGAGTGGCTAAATTTGTATAATCAAATACCCCAGAAATTTAAGAAATTCAGACCTAAAAACAAAAAATAAAACCTCTGGCCAACACCCTTTCACCCTTTCAAAATTTTAAAGAAGCTATATTTTTTTTAAAGTGTAAAAAATTGCGAATCAGTCAATCAGTTGTCACTTTCAACTTTGTTTCCATTTCACATAGTATTTGGACAGAGTCAATGGATAATAAGATAGACACAGTCAATAAAAAATAGTATATAATTGCAAATAGTATTTTGAACATAACGATATCGTTGTTGCTTATCCAAGCTCTGAAAACTGAGAGTCATCTAAACGGAAAAGGCTCCGCGTAGATGACTTACCATTGAGTTGACTAATGGTATCTTCAGAGAAACTTACACAGTGGATTCTTCATGTAATATTTACTATAAATCGACGCGTTTATGAATGAAGATGGTCTTTCTTTTTGGGTTTCTTGAAATGATACTTCTTACGGAAAAGGTAACTAAGGCATGAAATGGATTCTACAAAATGTGATAACCAATTAATATACAGTTCATAACTGGATAATGCATATAGCTAAATGGCAAGCTCAATAAACAAACAATCTAGCTCTCATAGAGCTGCCTAAGTTTTTGACAGTGCCCACACAAAAATATTAGGAGAGCAATTTAACAACAAAGGGTTTCATTTTGGAAATGAAAATTACATGCCTGAATGTCTTTAGGGGCTAATAATAACACACAAAACATAATAGGTCGAAGTTCCTTCTTTTCTTTCAGAGAATGCCTTGACACAAACAACAATAGATCGAAGTTGCTTTTTCCTTTCATAGGTTGCCTTCACACAGATCACAATTGAGTTCCTTTTTTTTCTTTCCTATGTTTCATCATCTTTTCCTATCCTTCTCTTCATCTCTATCTTCTTCCCACGAGTTCATGTTCTCCCCCTTCTCCTCTCTGGTTCTATTTCTTTGTTCTTCTCCTCCCTATAATGTACATAGCACCATTTGTACCACTACCAAGTTGTAGGGAACTCCAAAGAAAACACCCATTCACCATATTACTACATTATAAATAATGTATGAAGACAACTAATTTAACCATAAACTTTTAAAATGAATACTGAATTCAACACCGGATATAAATGTAGAAACTAGCATTTAATTTACTAGAGGATTAATTACAATCACAATTACATTGGTAATTAGTTCATGGAATTTATCACAAAGTTCGCTAATATAAAGATCAAAACGAATCATTTTTATCCATATTCACAAATGGTGAAGGGTATAATCATTTTTATCCATATTCACAAATGGTGAAGGGTATTTATCTAAACTAGAGATTCTCTACCAACTAATTGCAAATTAAGAACATTCCATCCAACCACCAAATGTACTTTATTATAACAAAAAACCATTAGTCAAGGATATGCATCCAAAAGAATGAAATGCAACCAATTATTTGGAACTTAGTGAACTCATTTAGGGTTTTCTTAACAAAATGGCTCATGTTCCACACATAGTATGACGTGCATATCACACTGTGCACAACCCAAAGCAACCAAATTCTCTCATTACTTGCGTACACATTTGAATACCTATGTTCTTTTATTAAGGTGCCAAATTGCACTAAATGCAGAATATAGAATCTGGGCACTAAGAGGCTCTTCCAATATGGAAAACGCTTCATCTCCATATACTTTTGGAAAGCTTAGTCTAAATGTTTTATTTTTTATATTGTTTTACTTTGATATATTTTTAGGTTTTTTTTTTTTTTATAAATTTGGTGAAGAATAGTTGGATCTGTAAATTTGAGTGGTTAAGTTTATATAATCTGAATGTCTCAAAAGTTTTTCAGCACTCTCAATTTATTTATGCATTCAAAAATACAATTTGAACGATTTTTTCCCATTGATTTTGCCCAAATCAGTTGAGAAATAGTTGGATCTGCAGATTTGAGTGGCTAAATTTGTATAATCAAATACCCCAAAATTTAAGAAATTCAGACCTAAAAACAAAAAATAAAACCTCTTGCCAACAGCCTTTCAAAATTTTAAAAAAGCTATAATTTTTTTAAAGTGTAAAAAATTGCGAATCAGTCTATCAGTTGTCACTTTCAACTTTGTTTCCATTTCACATAGTATTTGGACAGAGTCAATGGATAATAAGACAGACACAGTCAATAAGAAATAGTATATAATTGCAAATAGTATTTTGAACATAACGATATCGTTGTTGCTTATCCAAGCTCTGAAAACTGAGAGTCATCTAAACGGAAACATCTTAAGCGCACCTCGTGAAAAAGCTCCGCGTAGATGACTTACCATTGAGTTGACCAATGGTATCTTCAGATAAACTTGCACAGTGGATTCTTCATGTAATATTTACTATAAATCGACGCGTTTATGAATGAAGATGGTCTTTCTTTTTGGGTTTCTTGAAATGATACTTCTTACGGAAAAGGTAACTAAGGCATGAAATGGATTCTACAAAATGTGATAACCAATTAATATACAGTTCATAAGTGGATAATGCATAGCTAAATGGCAAGCTCAATAAACAAACAATCTAGCTCTTATAGAGTTGCCTAAGTTTTTGACAGTGCCCACACAAAAATATTAGGAGAGCAATTTAACAATAAAGGCTTTCATTTTGGAAATGAAAATTACATGCCTGCATGTCTTTAAGCGCTAATAATAACACACAAAACATAACAGGTCGAAGTTCCTTCTTTTCTTTCAGAGAATGCCTTCACACAAACACCAATAGGTCGAAGTTGCTTTTTCCTTTCATAGGATGCCTTCACACAAATCACAATTGAGTGCCTTTTCTTTCTTTCCTATGTTTCTTCATCTTTTCCTATCCTTCTCGTCATCTCTATCTTCTTCCCCGAGTTCATGTTCACCCCCTTCTTCTCCTCTCTTGTTCTATTTTTTTGTTCTTCTCCTCCCTATAATGTACTTAGCACCATTTGTACCACTACCAAGTTGTAGGGAACTCCAAAGAAAACACCCATTCACCATATTACTACATTATAAATAATGTATGAAGACAACTAATTTAACCATAAACTTATAAAATGAATGCTGAATTCAACACTGGATATAAATGTACAAACTAGCATTTAATTTAATAGAGGATTAATTGCAATCACAATTACATTGGTAATTAGTTCATGGAATTTATCACAAAGTTCGCTAATATAAAGATCAAAACGAATCATTTTTATTCATATTCACAATGGTGAAAGGGTATTTATCTAAATTAGAGATAATTAAACAACAGAGGCAGAACCAAACTGAATACTTGAGCAGAGCTCACTTGATTAATTATTGAAGCCAATCATTTCATTTATATACGACAAAGGTGCTCACAACAACCTTGAATTGACCTCCTACAAAGGTGGATCTGAAACCACCAACAAACCCTAAATTGGAAAGGAACACAACAACTCACAACAAGTTAGTTGTGTAGACACTGATTTCTACATTATTCCAACACTCCCCCTTAATGGAGAAATGGATTTTCTGCCACACCTAGCAACTCTCTGCAAATTTTGAATTTTTCCTTTCCAAGAGGCTTAGTGAAAATATCAGCCATATTTTCATCTGTGTTACAATAGATTAAGTCAATCTCTTTTGACTGTATCTTTTCTCAGAAAAAATGATGTTGAATTTCAATGTGCTTAGTTCTGGCATGATACGTAGGGTTATTAGCAAGTTTGATTGAACTTTGATTATCACAATTGATAACTGTGGGTGTCTTTTGTTCATCTCCCATGTCTTCAAGAATTCTTCTCATCCAGACAGCTTCACATGTAGTACTGCACAACGCTTTGTACTCAGCTTCAGTTGTAGACAAAGAAACAGTTAGTTGTTTCTTACTACTCCATGATACGACCCTTGAACCAATTCTAAAAGCATAATTTGTGGTTGACTTTTTGTCACTAAGATTTCCAGCCCAGTCAGAATCAGAATAACCTGCCAACTCAACATCAAATTCATCAGTATATTTAATACCAAAATCAATAGTTCCCTTCAAATAACGAAGGACTCTTTTTCCTGCTTTCCAATGACTCTCATGAGGCTTAGCCATGAACTAACTATGGATGCTGACTCAGTAGGAAATATCTGGCCTGGTTGTGGTGAGATAATTCAGACTTCCCACCAGTTGTCGATACAGAGTTCCATCCAATTCCTTGGTCTCATCATCACTACTGAGCTTAACATTCTGTTCTAATGGAGTAGACATCACCTTTCATTCATTCATATCAAATCTCTAAAGCAATTCCCTGGTATATTTTCTTTGTGTAACCAGTGTCACACCATCTTCTTTCCATACTTCAAGACCCAGACAATAATGTAGTTCTCCTAGATCCTTCATTTCAAAAAATTGTGATAACTGTGTTTTGATTTCATCAATTAGCTTAGAAGCATTTCCTGTTATGATTAGATCATCAACATAGAGAGAAATCAAAGCAATATGTTCTTTTTCATCTTTCTTGATATAGAGATTTGGATCATTCTTACTCTTCACAAATCCTTTTTCCAGAAAGAAAGTGTCTATCTTTTCATACCATGACCTGGGTGACTATTTTAATCCATATAGAGCCTTTTTCAATTTGCAGACCAAATGTTCCTATCCTTGTTTAACAAATCCTTTAGGTTGTACAAGATATACTTCCTCCTTTAATTCTCTATTCAGAAAAGAAGACTTCACATCTGTTGATGTAGGTTCCATTTATGTTTTGTAGCTAATGCAATCATCAATCTAATGGTGTTTAACTTAGCTAAAGGTGCAAAAGTATCTACAAAATCAATTCCCTCTTTTTGTGAATACCCTTTTGCAACCAATCTTGCTTTATATTTATCTATACTACCATTAGCATTAAATTTGGACTTAAACAACCATTTGCATCCAATTGGAACTTTGTTTTCAGACAACTCTGTTAATTCCCATGTTTCATTCTTCATTATTGAATCATATTCTTCTTTCATTGCATCCATCCAAACTTTATGTTCTTTAGCTTGTCTATAATTTGCAGGTTCTATAGTGTTCATTACTTGAGTCATCAAAGCATAATCTTTGTACCTGATAGGTGTATGAATCGGAAGAGATGTCCTCCTTGGAGTCTTGGTACTAGCATCTCTTATTCTACTTTGAGGTGTAGTTCTTTCAACCTTTTCTTGATCCTAACCCTGTACCTGTTCCTGTTCCTTCTCTTGATCCTCTTTCTGTACATGTATTACATCTGCCTCTTCTACAATATAGTCATGAGGAATGTGCCATTCACTATGACTATCTACTTTATGACCTGTATCTTCATGGAATAATACATCTCTGCTTGGAAATACTTTATGCATGTTAGGATCAAAAATCTTATATGCTTTATGCTCATCATAATAACCAAGAAAAATACACTTGATGGATTTTTCATTAAGCTTTCTCCTATCCTCTTTGGGAATGTGAGAAAAAGATTTACTTCCAAATATTCTCAGATGATTCACAGTAGGCTTATAACCATAAAAAGCTTCAAATGGAGTTTTAGGATCTAAGCTTTTAGTAGGACTTCTATTTTTCAGATAAACAACAGTTCTAATAGCTTCAGCCCAAAAACCATTAGTGAGATTTTTACCTTGAAGCATACTTCGTGCACATTCAACCAAGGTTCTGTTTTTCCTTTCTGCCACTCCATTTTGCTGAGGAGTGTGTGGTACAATGAACTGTTGTAGAATTCCATTTTCTTTGCAGTATTTGACGAAAGCCCCAGATCTGTACTCTCCCCCTTCATCTGATCTGGAAATTTTGATGTACCTGCCAGTTTGCTTTTCAACCAAATTTTTAAACTCCTTAATGTATTCAAAAACATCACTTCTCTTTCTCATGAAATACACCCATGTGTATTTAGTGCAATCATCAATGAAAATAATAAAATAATATGCTCCTCCAATAGCCCTTGTCTGCATGGGACCACAAACATCTGTGTGCACAAGTTCAAGTATATCCCTCTTTCTTCTATCTATATGAGAATGAAACTCTTCTCTGTGTTGCTTTCCCAAAGCACACCCATCACATGCACTATGTTCATTCTTTAATAGTGGAATTCCTTCCACCATGCCTTGTTTCTAAAGAAGCAACAATTCATTATAGTTTAGATGTCCATACCTCTGATGCCACAATACCTCTGTTGGCATCATTGTTGAAGCCAAAGCTTGATGTCCTTTCATCGTCACATCGAGCTTGTATAGCCCTCCAACTCTGACTCCTGTAGCAACTACTTTATAATGGTCTTTTACATCCTTCACAAGACAAAATGATTTTACAAAATCTACCTTCATGTCTTGATCCTTTATGGTGGAAACATAAATTAAATTTTCTTTATACTAGGTACATGCATTAGATTTTGTATTTGTTTAACACTACCATTTGGTAATGTAACAAAGATATTCCCATAACCTTTTGTTTAACACTACCATTTGGTAATGTAACAGAGATATCCCCATAACCTTTGATTTGATGTGACCGTTCATCACCAAGGTAAATGTTAGCACCATCATTAGTCTCACAATAACTGTCAAACCAATTTCTATTACAAGACATGTTGATCAATGCACCAGAATCTACATACCATGCATGCACATCATCTGTCTCAGTTGACAAAGCAACATCTGATATGAATAATTTGTGGAATTCTTCATTACCATTATCACCCCTTTTAGCAAAATTACTATTATGCCTCGAATTTCTATATTTGTTCTCATGTTTATGCTTATACCAACAATCCTTAGTATGATGTCCATCTTTTCCACAATTATAACATGAATCACTCTTTCTCTGATTTGTATGAGACCAAGCAGATGTCATACCTTTATGTTCTTTTTCATATTGAGGTTTGCCTCCTTTGTTGTGTTCCCAAGTCTTTCCTTTGTTGTGTTCCCAAGGATTTCCTTTACCCTTTGCCATCAATGCCAAATCTGAATGTGGAGGCTTTCCAGTGAGATGTCTTCTACGTTCCTCCTCTTGTAGAAGAATACCTGCAATTTCTTCAAATGTCGGAGCATTGTCTCGAGCTGCAATACTTGTTATGAACATTTGGTAGTCTTCTAGCATGCCATTTAATGTGATAGTTACTAGATCAGTGGGTGAGACCTTTTCTCCTATGTCACCCAGTTTATCTTTTAAATCTTTGATTCTTGAAATGAAATTAGTAACATTTTCATTTTCCTCCATTTTGATTGAGAGAAATTTTCTTTTTAAAAACAAAACTCGGTTTGTATTAGTGGTTTGGTACAAACCTTTCAAGATGTCCCACGTCTCCTTATATGTTTTGCAATCTCTTATATGCAGAATTATGTTGTCCTTTACAGACATTCTGAAGAAAACTTTGGCTTTGTTTTCTCTCTTCTCCCAATATTGGGTAGCAGTAGCAGGCTTTGCCTCATCTCCCGAGACAATAGGCCAAACCCCGGATGCTTCCAGCACTGTTTGTATCTTAAATTTCCAATTTATATAATTGGATCCATCTAATTTGTTTGATTCATTTATGTATGAACCAATTAAAGAATTTGCCATTTTAAATTCTTTAAAACAACTCAGAAATTACCTTTGCTGCCACCACCAAATCTTTCTCCTGCCAACAACAATGCAGTCACTTCCTCGTTCACCACGCTTTCGCTATGACTGCAACACTTTCATCTCACCTTGAATTGCTGATGAATCAAATGCACGACTCAAATTACCTTCGCGTATCGATTTCCAAACTAATGTCTTCAAGAAAGAGAAGACCACACTTGTTGGCCAAGACAAGTATATTGTGAGAGGAGGGAGTCTATTCAAGCTACCTCCCAAGACTTTCAATGGAATTAAATAGATCGGAGCATCAACGATCCTCCACGTGCGTTGCATAGCCTCTCCACGCCAATCCTGAGCGAGCAGCTCTCCTCTACCCAAGTGTGATCCAAGTGATGGGAACGATAGGTGGCTGCCACGGGAAATTCTCATGCTCGCGTAGTATTCAAGTCCTCACAGACTGAAATGCAAGGATTCAGGAGAAAAAACAAATTCTTCACATACTGTACTCAACTTTTGTAGCTCTTTCTCTGAGTGTGTACTCTTCTCACATCATACCAATTCCTCACAGCCGACAGAGAATGTGCAGATACTCCAGATGATGCTTCATGGGATGCTTCAACACTCATTCACAGAAAACGCTCCACCACGCACTGTGCGCTCTCCCAACCGGACATAGATCTGTTTCTTCTCTGCAACAACAGAAGATCTTAGCAGTGTTCTCTCGCAGGTGCTCCACTCTTTCACGATCCGTTCCACGATCTCACCAGATGAGCACCTACAGACAGATCAAGGAATGCTTCACATAGGTCACACCTCTCCTCACACAATAACTCTCCCACACAAGGACAATGATCCACCTCCTCAAGAGTGATTAGACATGGGCAACAATCAAGGACAAGATCTCTCCTTCAGCTCTGATACCAAATTAATCAACAGAGGGAGAACCAAACTGAATACGTGAGCAGAGCTCACTTGATTAATTATTGAAGCCAATCATTACATTTATATAGCACAAATGTGCTCACAACAACCTTGAACTGGCTTCCTACAAAGGTGGATCTGAAACCACTAGTAAACGCTAAATTGGAAAGGCACACAACAACTCACAACAACTTAGTTGTATAGACACTAATTTCTACATTATTCCAACAGAGATTCTCTACCAACTAATTGCAAATTAAGAACATTCCATCCAACCACCAAATGTACTTTATTATAACAAAAGACCATTAGTCAAGGATATGCATCCAAAAGAATGAAATTCAATCAATTATTTCTATTTTTCTCATTCAACTCAATTCTAAGAATTCATACTCAATGGGATAATTTTTTTGACATATTTTTATACAACAATCACAATCCACCAACATATCTTCTCCTTCATTCTACACAACAAAAGGAATGAGATCTTCTCTACTCAACATTCCCTAGGTTTCCCCCTTTCTTTATAGTGCTCTAGTGTAGATTAACAAGGAATTTCTAGTACTGGTCATGAAGGATCATCATGTGAATAATGGTAGCTTAGTCATATTTTTTATGAAATCATACTCTATGGAGGAGAGGGATGGTCGATAACTAGTTGAATGCCTAAAATAATTGATAAACCACAAGCCTTTTGAGGAAGACCTCTCATTTTTCAAACAACTAATTTCAAGTTTAGTGAGTAATTAATTAGAAAGGACCAAGGTCAAAAACTTAGGATAAATGGATGGGAAAAATTAAACAATTTTTTTTGCAAAATAAATGATTATTATTTCCTCATTACCCACTAAGCTTCCTCCTTTATTGCTTGCAACCTTTTAATGATATTTATATTATATTGCATCATACATACATTTACAGAACCAATATATATCATAGGGATAATTACTTGCTACTGGGTAATAAAAGTTCAATGTTATATTTCCTCATAGACCACATATGTCTAGGGTTATAGCCATGTTAAGGAAAATACCTAATTACATCTTGAACTAGTTAATTAGTTAGTTTACCGTTACAAGAGTTGCTAACTCTGTAATGTCTTGTAACCATATTGTGTAACTGTACATGTTCATATTAATAGAATACACATCAATAGTGTAGAGTGTTTCATTAATTTCGTCTCTTCTTAATCTTGTCATGGTATCAGAGTGGATCTGGGTCTTGCTCCATCACTGGAGGGCCCAAGATCTAGGGTATGTGAAATTTGAGGTTACCGTGAAAGCAATTCTCCTCATTGTGAGATCAAAGATCATTCACGACTGAAGTAGAGCTGAGGCGTTCGAGTGTATGGAAGCAAGGAACTTCACGTTGTAGGGAATCTCCATGAATCCAAGTAAGGAGTGTATGGAAGCAAGGAACTTCGCGCTGCAGGGATTCCTCACGAATCCAATTGCACTGGAGAAGCTCAACTGCGAACCAAGATAAAGAGAAGTATTTATTATTATTTTTTTATAAATTTTAAAATGCTATGTAAAGCCAGGACATATTTTCGGCATAC
This sequence comes from Picea sitchensis, assembly GCA_010110895.2. Classification (NCBI taxonomy): domain Eukaryota; kingdom Viridiplantae; phylum Streptophyta; class Pinopsida; order Pinales; family Pinaceae; genus Picea; species Picea sitchensis. The sequence goes on from SNQJ01S0001124.1 coordinate 68,705, forward strand.
ATGAGTGAGAAGAAAAGTATTTTATTATTTATTTTTAAAATGATGTGTAAATCCAAAGAGGACATGAGATTTATTTTAAGTTTTGGACATCATAAAGAAATAACAAAAAAGTGTTTTTGAATTATAAAAGAGGAGTGTTTTCATTTAATGTTTTAGAGAAAACGATATAAAAAGAAAGACTAGAAAGGATTTGTCATTAAAAAAGATTTGTAATTATGCAAGATCATCACCAGACTTCCAAAAGAAACAAGATTGATAAGGCATTGAAAATGGAATGGACTATTTCATGTGATATCAAATTAAGTGGATAGATATGGAGTGCCACATGTAAATGTTATGGTTGGAGTGGATTTGGATGAAATTATCAAAATGATTGGGAATAGTTTGTTTGTTGAAAGAATTCTTAGTGTATTGAGTTGTTGCTTGTGTAAGTTGCTAAAGTTGATGAAAATAACTTTAATCTTTGGTGATATGAGAACATATTTGTGTCTTGGAAGAATGTATTGAATCTTATTGAGTCTAGCTAACTTAATATTGATATAGTTATTTTGTTAGAATTCACAACTCTAACAAATGACAAGAGAATATGGAAATCCAAGACGAAGGTAAATTCAAGAGAGAAAAGGAAAAAAAAATGTGAAGCATGGTGATGAGATTTATTTTGGCATTTATAAAGACAATTGCAAAGAGATAAGAAGTTCAGTGAATTGAAGAAGCATATTCCATCCAGGCCAATAAAGTAGATAGATGAAGAAGAGTCGTCATGGAGCAAATAGTCTACAAGAAATAAAATAGAGGCTTTCAGGGAGAAGAAGTTGCAATACAAGAGTATTGCCTATTATACCATTGAAGAGAACAAATCGTTATTGTCTCCTCTATTGTTGAAGAGAAAGAATTGTTGACGTTGAGCCCTTTTATGGACAAGGTTTCCGCATTATTGAGTAGTAAAAACTGCATGTAGAAAAACCTCACCTCAAGAAAGAAAGGAAACCAAAAAGCCGCGAAGAAGAAATTCGCAAAGAAGAAAGATGGGCATAGACATGCAACAAAATACAAGTAATTTTTTGTTAAATTTTTGGTTTTTTCATTCATCAACAAATACATAAGAAATGAATTGTTGTAATTTGATGGGTGCATGTTCGGTTGTACCTGACAACCCAATAGACACTCTAGTAATTTTTTTGGGTCTAAGTTTTGGTCCCATTTGTAAGAATTGTGAGATTTGCTATAGGAAAGATTTCTTCCCCATGTTCAGTAAGCCCCGATTGAATCAGGCCTACATAGGTCAGTATGTGATCATGTAGCATGTATCATTTGTTTTCAGCAGCATGAAGTGCTCATCATGATACATCAAAACTATACCTGGTTTCGAGCAGCTTGAGGCACTGGCTAGTATAGGAATGTGGTATTAAGTTCACTTTGGTAGACCAATGTGGTATTAATTCCACTTCAGTAGATATGAGGGTGTCTACTCATATGCTAACTTGATGATTGTATTGCAGAATTTGAATCTTCGATTAACAGGGAAAATGTGAGGTATTAATCTCAGAGTTGGTTAAGACCAAGTTTTCTTTAAGGGGGAGTATGAAGTCTATTGCATTGGAATTTGGTGATGATGATAGTTTTTATGAGATGTAATTAAGAGGGAGTGTTAAGGAAAATGCCTAATTACATCATGAACTAGTTAGTTTGTCATTACAGGAGTTGGTAACTCTATAACGTCTTGTAAACATATTGTGTAACTGTACATGTTCATATTAATAGAATACACATCAATAGTGTAGAGTGTTGCATCAATTTTGTGTCTGCTTAATCTTTTCAAAAATTACATACACATTTATAATCTACGAATTAAAACCAAGTTGTTGCATTCAATCTTTATCTTTTGACCATATGTATATTTTGAAAGAGGTTCATGGCCATATTTTTTAACAAGTCTAGATGGTAGAGATGAATTTTGAAGGAGGTTGGTTCTTTCATATGGGAAAATCCTTTGAACCTAGCCATTAGAATGAAATTTGTTGAGTGATGAAAATTTAAAATTAAAAAAATTCAAACAAAATGTATTTAAAAGATATCTTTTATAACCACTTTTGCATAAAAATATTCAATATATTTTTTGTAGGAATTTTTGCAAATACAATGTAATAACAAAAACGATGAGAAGCTAGAACAAAAATTAAGCTCTTGAAGAAAGAATAAGGAAGAGAGACAAGACCTTTTGAACCATAAGGAAGAGGTTAAAGGAATACATATAAATAAAGGAAATGAAGAGAGAGAAACTAATGGACTCATGGAACCAAATGAGCCTCTAGATCTAGTGGAAAACATGAGAATATTAGAAATAGAATTTCTGAGTTGTTCAAAAAATACTGAAAGAATGTTGAGAACTTAGGAAAGGGAAAATTAAATATATACTCAATTTATGAAAATATTAAACCAAATATAGAGATAGTTGGAGCATGGTTTTGGGCCAAAGGGTGTTGGGAAATACAGGGGTCATTGTTGACCCAAAAATGTGCAAGTTTGGGCTCAACATGATTTTTCTCATTTTTTATATTCTCGAGCTAGTAGGAGGTTTCCTTTGAGTATCCTATCGAGATCTTATTCCATTCAAAGAAAATGGTAGGAGTCATAATTACTATGGAAATTTCCCATTAAAGAGTATCAATATGTTACTTTCAGAGGTCCATATAAGCACATAGTGACTTATTAGACACTAGAAGAAGTCATTGATTTTAAGTCACATGCTCTCAGTTTAAGTTAGTTACATGGTTCAAATTTTATTTGGGTCAATGACTCAATTATCAATCAAAGGGTTAGAAGTGATAAATGGACTTCAAATTTACAATGTTCCATATCCTACTATAGCCTATTGATAATATTCATAATAATCATCAATATCATTATGTCCAACAACATCTTGTCGGCACCTGAGTGGGGTCAATCCATCACTATTTCAGAATCATATTATTTTTCCACTATGTAACGCCATCTTGAGATCGTTTTTTATTTATGTCACCATCCCATATCATAATTACCTATGTCAAGGATTCTATGTTCATACTTCATGAGTTTAGGACTCAATTTGCAAAGGTTTCAATGTTGGCCCCTTTCGCTAGTCACTTAGTGAGTCCCATATGAACATGATTTTTCATAGAATATAAAATGGTTTCTATTCATTTGAATAAAAATCCAATTGTTTTACCCTATATGGATCAAGAGAATATTTCCAACAAGAAATAATTTTCTTTATTTTGACTTCATATGACTAGTCTACAAAGGGAATGAATTACACACCTCCTAAATGACCAAATTTCATAGATGTGAATTCCTTATCCTCATTTGTTTTGAAATTTTTATCAAAAGAAAAAAAAAGGACTATTTTTTATTTAGGGAAGTGTGATACCTTTCTAATGATATATCGTATGCCTAGTTTCGACACATAGTTGCTGAGAACGAGCCTTAGCAATTTCAAGACTATTTTTTAGAGGTTAGTTTCATGATGATGGTTCAGGGTTTAAAAATTTCTATTGATAGGCTCAAAATAAGAAAATCAGAAATTATATGCTATAGTGGACTCATATACCTTTCTAATTATGCATCATTTACATCATTTCAACATTGTGTGACCCAATTAGAGTTTTCATAAATCTATGAACTAGTTGAGGTGGGTTAGTCTAAAAATCTTTCATGGAAGAAGTTCAAGCTAGTCAAAGAAGCACTTAATAGCCTCATCTCATAGTTTCATGCCCATTTCATCAAAATAATCATAGAGACCTTTCTGATGATACTTTGTTGACCCTAATTAGATATTGTATGACAACATGACAACTTTCATAAGTTTGGACATTTTGTGGGCCCCACTCACAAATCATAGTTTAGAGAAAATATATTCCAAGACAAAATTGAAGGCCTAGGTCACACAATATCATTGTATTAGTTGTATATTCTCGACGGGGTCATCAAATTGTTTCCATTGGTGTGCCCCATCCCACATTCTGACTCCATCTCATTCAACCTCATTCTTGGTATCCTTAACTCAAAGTCAAAGGGTTGACTTTGCACGGATTTTGAGAAAAAAATAAAGTTAAATTAAAAAAAAAAAAGACGAGTGCATGGGCATGCCATGCGTCCTCTCATGCAGAATTAGGAAATGAAAAAAAACACAAAGTAAAGAAAATACAAAAAATCATTTGTTCCCTTTCCTTCCTCCTCTTGCTAGTCCATAGGGGAAGGATGGGGCTCTAGTTCCAACGTTGATTCATCTCCAAACACTAAGGAAAGGATTCACCATAGACTTTAAGGGGACATCGGAAATAGATAGTAGGTACCCCGTAATGATTAGAAAACTTATGTGGTTTCCTATTCACCAAGTTTCAAAGAATGATTATGATGCACAGGTTAAAAAGTTAGATGAAGCTATCTATGAAAATGTTGTGATGGTTTTGTTAAATTTTAGTATGAATTTAAGTGTGAAATTTTTTTTTTTAGTGTATGGTTCATTATTAGTTCATTGGACTATTTTTCTAAGAAAAAAATTGCAAGGAGGGGATTTCAACCCCTCTTGGGAAGCAAGTCCAAGCCCCAGGCCCTCTTTAAATTTCTGTGTTGTTGGGTTTTTGTAGGCTTGTAGGCACAAATTTGAAGGTTGAGGGGTTTTAAAACCTAAACTTCTCCATTTCCCCATTCTCCATTCAAAATTTTCAAATTATCAAATAGAGGGGGAGGGGGAGGGGGATGAACTTGCGACCTCCCCTCTCCTTCTCTAATGTCAAAGACCACAAAAAAACCCAAAAGTCAAAATGAGGGGTGTGACTTCCCTCTGGCACCATTACTCAAAAAAATAATGGGTCTTCCCCTAACCTCACTCAATTCCCTATACCAATGCTCTAAGCCACCAAACATCCTAGGACTAGAAATCTTAGAACAAACCCTTTCCATCTATACACTGTTCCACTATATAATCCTTGAGATATTTTTTCTTCATAATATTTCCCCATAGACTATCATTGAACAAGAATCTCCATAGAATCTTCATTGTGAGTGCTTCAATAAACAAATGAATGTTGAAATAAGGAAATCTAAGAGGGTCGATAGCCTTTCTAGGAGCCTCATTATTTTTATCTCTAAACAAAGCTCAAACTTTATGAGCTACTAACAATGGGTAGCCTCTCTTGTCTTCAAACTCAACATGATTCATATTCAACCAGATACCCCAATGACATAGAAAGGGAAATTCTTGAAGGTTTTGATAGATGGGTTCATGACCTAGGCCCTAAGACACTACTCCAATGATTCTTGATTCCATGCTCCTAAAAAATTCAGAGATTGAAGCGCCTCTTTCCAAACTAGCACTGCAAAAGAGCATGGAACAAGAAGGTGGTCCACGAAACCCTCTTCAACCTTACAAAGCATACATCTAACATGGCCTTATCAATCCTAATTTTGAACATAGTCAAATCACAATTCTATTTTCGAGCACAAACCACATGAATATACACATATTCAAGGGGAATTTCCATTTCCAAACCAACAACCACCACCATTGTCTATCAGTTGTCAAAACACCAAGTGAAAGAGCTTCATAACCCAACTTTACAATGAGAGAACCAATAAATTTCTTCAAGGACCATACTAGTTTGCCCTCGATATGGTGTAGATATATTGTTATATGAGACTATAATAAGATATACAATCTCTATTATGTCGCCAAGTCTTTTTCTAAGCATAAGTCCCCCAATGAAAGATAGCTCTGAATCCATCTATCATGAGCTCCCTACACCCTTATGTTGACGAGAGTTGTGATCCCTCTTTTCCATAAGAAAGTTTTCAGATCACGTGAGAGTATGTAATTTCCATCAAAACCAACCCATGGGTCGTCCCCTAACCTCACTCAATCCCCTCTACCAATGCTCTAAACCACCAAAGGTCCTAGGACTAGAAATCCTAGCACAAACCCTTTCCATCTGTACATTGTTCCACTATATAATATTTGAGATATTTTTGCTTCATAATATTTACCCATAAACCATCATTGAACAAGAGTCTCCATAGACTCTTCATTGTGAGTGATTGAATAAACAAATGGATACACTTTAGACCCAACCTCTCCCTTTTTTGGTTTTTCCAAAATTTTCCAGCTAACAAGTGAAATTCCCTCCTCCTTGTTACTTGTCCATAGAAAACTAAAGAATATATTTATTGTATTTTCTAAAATTATATTTGGCACATGTGCTAAAGAGAACAAGTAAACAAGAATTATCTCCAATACATTTTTTTTTAGCAAAACCATCCTTCCACCAATAGAAATCCATCCATAAATAAAAAAGTTTTTTGGTTTTTCCAAAATTTTCCAGCTAACAAGTGAAATTCCCTCCTCCTTGTTACTTGTCCATAGAAAACTAAAGAATATATTTATTGTATTTTCTAAAATTATACTTGGCACATGTGCTACATGTGCTAAAGAGAACAAGTAAACAAGAATTATCTCCAATACATTCTTTTTTAGCAAAACCATCCTTCCACCAATAGAAATCCACCCATAAATAAAAAAGTTGATGCTAGCATTGAATTTTCTTGAAAAGCCACATCGAGTTTTTCACTTTATAATCATTTGGTTTCAAATGATACCCCAAATAATTTATACCATTATCCAAAGGATCGATGAAGAATACGATCTTCCATTCAAGGGGACAATTAATTACAAAGGATTATAGATTTGTTATCATTTATTTCCATCCGAGTCGCTAGACAAAGGGTTTCTAAAATGTGTTTATAAGACCTCCGTTCCATTATTGTTCCATCCTCAAATAAAATAACCTCGTTAAAAAATAACAAATGCGTTAACTTTCTTTCCTCCGCTGCCATAATTCCTTTGAATTAACCTTCAAGTCTTGCATAATTAATTAACTTAATCAAATTCTCATCCATAAAAAGGGAGGCCTTGAGGCCTTGTCTCAAACCCCCCGAGCCGTTAAAAAACTATGAGTGCCATTGATGAGTACTTCAAATGAAGTTGAGGACACGCAACTCAAAATCCAATTCACTACCTCTAGTATCAAGCCGATTTGGTAAAAAAAAATTAGAGTGAAAAGTTGTTGAGTGGTAAAAGTTTACAATTAAAAAAAAAGTGAAATAAAATGTATAAAATATATCTTGTATAACCACGTTTGCATACAAATTTTCAGGATATTTTTTTGCATGAATTCTCGCAAATAGAATGTTATAACAAAAACTTTGAGACGCTAGAATCAAAGTTAAGCTCTTCAAGAAAGAATATGAAAGAGAGACAAGACATTTTAACCCATGAGGAAGAGGTTAAATGTATGAATATAAACAAAGGAAATGAAGAGAAAGGAACTAATGGACTCATGCAACTAGAATTGGCTCTAGATATGGTGGAAGCCGTTAGAAGCTGCAAAGTTGAAGTTCTAAGTTGCATACTCAACTAGTATAAAGCTTAAATCAATTGTAGAGATAGTTGGAGCATAACCCTGGGTCAAAGGATGCAAGGAAATATAGGGATCACTAAAAGATAGAGTCGAGTCTCACTGATAATCTTGATATCTAGGAAGAGTGACTGGATATTAGAGACATCATAACTCTCCATATTATTCCTTTGTGATTTAGACATATACATTTGAAGATCCATGGAGCAACCCATAATTCTTAATTGTTAAAGATATCATAATTATATGCGCCACACACACTATATATATATATATATATATATATATATATATATATATTTTTGAAGATCCATTGAGCAACCCAAATATGTCTCATGCTAAGGAAAAGGGCATGAACGAGAGAGTTTGCAAGGAGAGATTTGTAAAATTAAGCCATGTACCTTTGATGGTGAGATAAAATTGTGTAAGATTTTAAATATTGGTTATTTGGGATGAGAAAGCATTTCTAATTACTTAACTACTCAGGTAACATGGATGCTATAATTTATATATATACTCTACAAGGAAATATTTCAATTTGGTGGGACAAGGTAATGCTAGTAAAGAGAAATAATGAAAGGATTTGTGGAAGGAGTTCGAGAAATACTTCCAATATAAGTATTTTTCTAAGTTTTATTATGACAAGAAGAAGCAAGAGTTCCATTAACTCAAACTGGGAAATATTATTATGGAGGAGTATGCAAAAAAATTCTAGAACTACTGAGATATGTTGGATATATTTGAGATGAGAAGGTAAAGATACAACTTCTAAATGCTCATTCTAGAAAAAATGGATTCAAATTAATGAACTTAAGAGTCTTTAAGAAACAATCTAGAAAGACAAATATTGAATGATAAAAAAAGGTAGACATTATTTTCAATTGTTTGAGAAGCATAAGAATAAAGAAGAGAAAGATCAAAGGAGGAAGGGTTTCAATCCTCCTTTCTTTGGAAATAGTTCCAAATTTGTTTATCGAAATCAACTAGCTAGATGATCTAGATTATTTGCGCAACGAAATGAAAGTAGAGATATTACAATGAGATACACATAAAAAATGGAACAAATAAGAATACATGATTTCTATTAGTGAAAGAAATTTATAGAGGTAAAAATACAGAGTGCAAGATTCGCTAGAATGGTGGCAGTTTTATCTCTGAGAAGAGATGTGATGACTATGCTCATTCGCAAGAACATGATTACAATGATGTTTTGAAGGCATTTTTATGATAAACATGAATGCCACAAGCCTAGACATCCAAAAACCTAACCCTAGGAGATGAAACGCCAAAAGTCATGTGGGCCCCAATGGAGTAAGTTACTACATTAACTTCTCAGAGTTGTAACTTTTGCATACGATATCCATTTTAGGTGTGTGATAGCCCATTGAAAAGGTATTTTCGAGAAATACGCATTATTCCATCAAAATCTAATTTTGTGTACAAATTAACTATTTCAAGACAAGAAAACATTGTTTAGATCCCCAAAATGGCACTAGAAGTACAGAAAGATGTACTGACATGAAAACTTCTAAAATAAGCCAGTTAGAATAGGTGGGTGGACACCAATATCCCCCTGGATGTTGTGTACATCTTCAGGACAACCCCATAAGTGTAGAACCCACAATTACAAAGAATAGTCCCCATTACATAGAAACATGTTGAATTGAAAACTGTCAAGATGAGCCAGTTGGAATTCAGAGCACGTGGGTGGCCAGCAATATCCACCTGGATCAATATCCCCCCCCTTAGGAAATAATGGTATCTATTTCATTGAGTTCCCGGGGAAGAGGGGAAAGCATTTTCTAAATTTCAATATGGGTGAGCTACGTTCCTTGTTGGAGAAGTTGTGTTGCTTGGTCTGTGGAAGGCTATCACAAACCTATTGTTGGCGGGGTTGCATATGTTCCATCAGCCTATTGTCTTTAGGCTTGACCGAGATTACGTAGGAACCATTGTAGTTGAAGGAACAATATCTTCTTTCTCTTCTACAATCTTCTTCTAGATAGGAGGTGTTGAGGATGCAGTGGTTGTAGTGGCCTTCTGTGCATTCTTTGAACAGACTATGAAGAGGATAAGTTTTGCAGTATGAGAGATTATCTTGCAACAATGTTTTGGTGGAACAATAGTTTGTACTATCTTTGGTATCCTGTAGAGATGAACCCCCAGAGTAATAATGACACAACCGGGTCGAGACTTATAAACAACATGACGTTTCCACATATATGGTTTGACCAAAACAACATGACAGACATCAATAGCAGAAACATCACACACTACCTCATCCTTGAAGGGTTGGATGCCATAGGATAGGAGACATTATTGGCTCACACAAAGATCTTGTCCCTGGTGAAGCCACCCGATGTTGTATGGCTATGGGTGTGGTGTTGTCGAAAATCCCAAGTGTTTGATGACCTCAGATGAGATGAGGTTCTTCTGGTTGTCATTATCAACAATGAAATGAAATGGAATCCCCTTCAACCACATATGTGAATGGAAGAGTCACTCCCCCTCTTTAGGATCTACTAGTTCTTCTAGTTGAATGGTTGCGGCCACGACAATAGAATTCAGGTCTACGTCGATGACCTGTCTGTTTTCAATATTTTTTGGATCATATTCAGAATCAGGGTTCATCTCCTTATCTTTGACCTCGTGCACCAATCATTTTTTTAAGTGACATTCATCAGTGTTGTGCTAGGGGATTTTGTGGAAGTCGCACCACTTCCCAGTGTCATTCTTCATCTTTCCTTTACCCTTATTTTTCTGTGTCTTGGACTGGTTTTTAGGAGGCTATTGTTTAGTGTCATCTTTATCATGCTTTGGTTTCTTCGGATTTGCAGACTCAAACTCCCATTTTTTCTGGTGCCTAAAATTCTTCTCGATTTGGATAGCATATCGATGGGCATCTCCCAATGATGATATGTTTAAGAAATCCATTTTGGTTTGGATGTACCTATGTAGATCCCCATGGTATTTTTGAACTAGATGTCACTCGGAGTCTTTGATAACCAGCCTGGTTCCCAAGGTATGGAAAGTATTTGTGAACTCCAACATTGTTTGTCTCTTATCTTGTTGTAGTGTGGTCCATCTCATGTACTGGTATTCATAGTTATCAACACGGTAGTATTGTTCATTGACCGCATCCAAAAAAAAATCCCAAGTGGGATCGACCTCATATATTATAGGTTCCTCTCTCTATATTTGATCCTAGTACGTTTCCCGCCAATGTTAACATGGCGAAGAGCCTTGAGGAGTGAGAAGGTGATCTTTTCCCTGTCAGAAAATTTGTGAATAGAGAAATAAACTTCTAATACATTCAACCATTTTTCTAAGGTATCCGCATCTATCTGAACTTCAAATACATGAATATAAAAAATAAATTGTACCTTGAAGGGAAAGGTTCCTCCAAAGTGTCCGCTTGATGAATATGGGTGTGTTGCTATCGAAAGACATTGAAGTATGTGGGAAACATTCTCCATCATTTCATCCCTATGTCGCAAGAGAGCTTTCTCAAGAAACATGTTAATAGAATCTTATGCTACGTCGTTTTTATTTTCTTCTTCCATAGAGGGTTTGTTGGGTGTGCGAGAGCGATTGTCCTCAATAGAGACAAGATCGAGACCCAACTTACTATACTCATACCTCATCAGGGAAATGCATTGAAAAATGATCAAGAGCAGCCTACTATGATACCACTGATCTAGATTATTTTTGGAACAAAATTAAAGAAAAGATATTACAATGAGACACACATAAAAATTTCTAGAAACAGAGAAATACAACAATACATGATTTCTATTAATGAAAGAAATGTACATAGCTTGCAAAAATACAGAGTGCAAAACTCGCTAGAATGGTGACAGCTTTATCTCTGAGAAGAGATGTAACGACTACGCTCATTTGAAAGAAGATGATTACAATGAGGCTTTGAATCCCTTTTTATGATAAACATGAATTCCAAAACCCTAGACATCCAAAAACCTAACACTTGGATATGAAGTACCAAAATTCATGTAGGCCCCGTTGGGGTAAGTTAGTACATTCATTTCCTGGGGTCATAATTCTTGCATACGATATCTTTTTTAAGCGTGTGATAGCTTGTTGTAAAGGTATTTTCAAGAACTATGCATTCCACTGTCAAAATTTGACTTTGTCTACATTTTGACTTTGGCAATCCAAGAAAACACTGTTTAGAGCCCTAAAACGACGCTCGAAGTACAAAAAGATGTACTAATATGAAAACTTCCAAAATAATCCAGTTGGAATAGGTGGGAGGCCACCAATATCCACTAGGATGTTGTGTAGGTATTCATGACAACCTCGTAAGTGCATAACCCAAAATTACAAAGAATTTTCCCTATTACAGAGAAACGTGTTGAATTGAAAAATGTCAAGATGAACCCATTATAATTTGGAACAGGTGGGTGGCCATTGATATCCACCTAGATCACTCGAATTCAAATAAATATGTCTGGATATTTATGGAAAAGGGTAAGGAATATAATTAAATGTTGGGGTTGTGAAGGGAAACATATGTGTAAATATTGTTAACAACATGAACAAAAACTGAGGACTATGCAAAACACCCAAGAAGTTACTATAATGGATGATGTGTAAAGGAACATTTCCCAAATTTATGTTGAATTGGATGATCATCAAGAAAAACACCAATCAAATATAGTCAAAATTGAAGGTAAAATTCTAAAGAAATTTATTTTCATATTAATTGATTCAGGGGAAAGTCATAATTATATTTTTCCTAATATTCTTGATAGATTTGTTCTTAAGAAAATAAATCCAATGTTATCACACTCGAACCAAGGAAAATGTTAAGGATCCATACTTATCTTAAATTTTACAAACCTTGGTGAATCTTACTAGTTCTTAAAATGCCAATCACAAAATGTTTGGCAATAATTTTGTAAAATATTCAAATTTCTAAGGATTTTATAGAGTTTCTAGAAAATTTTGATGATTTTTTGAGTAAAATACTTTTATCCTATAAAATTTGGCTCAATCATTTTATAAAAAATGGAAATTGGTGAATCGATTTTTGGGAAAAAAAAAATTGGAGAATTAGCCCATGGGTGAAATTTAGCCCCTAAAAGTTTCCCTGAATATGAATCAACAAAAACTAGGTTAGCTTGGTATTGGAAAATACTTGGTGAGTAAAGAAAGAATAGGAAAATACTCAACAAAGACTCAGAAAAGAGTCAACAAATACAAAAAAAACTTAAATTATAGTAAATTCCATGCACAAAAAGTATGGGAACTTTGTGGCTAGTCTTGGTGAGTGTGCCGAGTCTCTCATGAGCATGGTGAGTGGCGAGTTTCAAGGGATTCTTATTGAGTATCGTGAGTTTCCCATGTGTTTGGAGAGTGGTGAGTTTCAAGTGTGATTACTCACCCCAACCAAACAATGAAAACAATCAACAAGACTCATGAGTTTTAACTGAGTCAAACTACATTGGGGCAAACAAAAAGAGTAAATAAAGTAATCAAACACATGCTAAGGATGCATGTAATGGACATACCATCCAAGTGGGAAGATCATTTATACTTGTAGGAGTTTTATTACAACATTGGACATCGTGACTCTTTAAAGATGAGTCCATAAGAAGATTACTATGGTAGAAAATGAAACATCCTCATAATTTGGGATAATCTAGAGGAAATAATTTTTATTAGGTAAGAGTTGTTCAAGGAGATTGAAAAATAGGTAGAAAATATCGAGATGAACTTAAAGGAAACACATTATAGGAAAAATATCTATGCATATAGAGGAATAATAATCAAATAAAAGTTCCTTGAAGTTTGGGAGAAATGTTAGGTTGGTCGTGAGATATTGTGGCCCTTTTGAACTCCTAGATAGGATAATATGCATTGCATATAGTCATGTCTTTATGCAATAAAGGATAATATTTTATTTCATGTGTCTTTGTTGACAAATTATGTGCATAATCCTAACCATGTGATTGATTTGGATTCAATTCAAGTGGAACTTGAATGAGACTTCCATATACAACCATTTTGCATCCTTCATAAGAAGGTTACTTCTATCCATAAAAAACCAATGGACCCATTAGAATCCTAATGAGGTGTAATTGGAGCTAGAGGTTTCTTTGTATAAGGCATAAGATTTTTTTTTCAAGTTTTGATAGTTCTCCTTTAAGGAGGAGGGGGATAAAATACCTTGACTTTTACCCCTAGATTAGAAATTCATATGTAGTGTTTAATTGGCTATAAGTGTATACATATGTGGTATATGATGAAGTATGGAAATGAACATTAATTATTCACTAATATGTAACCATACCCATGGTGTATTTTGGTTTAATCATCAAAGTCACTATGTATAATTTACAAACATATGTTTCCTTGCCATATGCCATATACTAGTGAGAAAATGATCCCTCTTTTGTTTTCCAAAGATACATGCTTAGAGTTAGCAATTTCCTTTTTGAAAATAGATAACCCTTTAACCATCTCTTCTATTTTAAGTTTACTTAATATTTCAAAGTTTAAATGTATAAATATGTCATACCATAATCTTAAGGAGCTAGGGGATAAATTAATTGATGTTGCAAAATCCTATTTGCGAGAATGACTATGCCTTGTATCGTCAAAAGTTTCCCATCTTCATAAGCCTTCATTACTATTTTAAAATTATATTTGACTAAATTGTTTTTTATTTCGTCATCTTCCATGATAATTTTATGGGATCCTTGTCTAATGAGAATCGAGGGGAAAAAGTGTTTTTAAAGGTTGGAACATACCAAACATTGGAAAGTAATGCTTTACCAATTCCTGGAAGAGAGAAGTTCTCCTTTTCGTTGATGAGTATGGGTTGTGTCATTTGTTAAATAATTGGATTAGGTTCCATAGCTTGATGTGTAAAAAAATGATCTTTTCTGTAACACATATGTTGAGTAATCCATATGTCTAGTATCGAGTTATCTTCATAATCCTTTTTCATTAGCTTGTTGGTGGAAACTAAATATGCACAGTATATATCCAATTTTTGGGTAATACATATTCAAAATCATCTTCTTGATTATCTACATACTAAGCTAATGTTGAAGCTTTAGAATTAGAAGGTTTTTTAGAGTTAAGAGTTTCCTTATTCTTGAGAAAAATTTTATTTTTCATTCTACACTCTTCTACCACATGCCCAATGCAAAGATTTTTTTTTTACTTTACTTGAGTCATTTCTTCACCTTTTATTGATTGGTTATTGTTGTTCGCTGGTTTTTGAGATCTCCTAAAAAAATGTTGATACTAATTGTTTATTCCTTTTCCTTGAATTCTTCCATGGCCACGACCATACCGTTGATTTATTGGATTATTTAATCTTCCTTTTCCTTAAATTTCATTGCATGTATCTAATCCTCTTTTAATTTCATTGTAAGTGCCTCCTCCTCCTTATATTTCTCCTTTTCTTTAGTAGGTAAAGAGAATATCTTCCCCTAAGTTCTTTTTACCAAAAGTCTTGTCATGTTGAACCAACAAGTCACTAAGGGAATATAAAGTTTGATTCTCCAATTTAGTAATGATTTGTACAGTTTTCAAAATATGATTATAAGAGGGTGAAAAACGATTGATAATATTGAAGTCATAAAAAATTATTCCACATACTTAAAATTTTCACATTTATATTTTTTAAATGAGATATGCACTTCAAAACATCTACCCCTTTAGGCAATCTTTGTTTAAAAATATTTGTATGGAGATAAACTCATTTTTATTTAGGTTGAATATCAAATATTTTCTTAAATACTTTCCATTCATTCAAGGAATCGATTTCATTTTCAATGTGTACAAAGATTTCATCATCTACAAAAGATATCAAAAGTGCACTTTCTTTTAATATTTCAATTGTCATTTTTCCAATTATCTCAAATCAAAAGGTTTAATTGGATATTTTCCATGACTACATACACCTTTCCATAATTCATTATAAATTAAGGTGCTTTGTGTTTTATGACTCCAAGAATTATAGTTCTTGGATCCATTTCTTTTTTTTGAATTAATGAATAAATTTACCAAATTAGACATGGTGACATCTTTATCAAGTTCCCACAATCATGAAAGAATAAAAGAATCAATAAAAATGAATGATGCACACAAATAAAGAGAGAGAGATAGTGGATTGGCCTTGGCCCTCACCCTCTTATATCCCGAATGGAAAAATGTGTCGATAGACTATTTCACTTGAATCTTTAAGCTCCTTAAAATGACTAAAAACCTCAAATTTAGTTCTAATAAAATATACCCATGTCATTCTAGAGTATAATCAATCAATGACACATAATACAAAGCCTTAGAAATTGAAGGAACTTTTATTGGAACAAATACATTAGAATGAATTGAGTCCAACAACCTAGAATATTTGTGAGAACTAGAATAAAATTGAACATGGTTTTCCTTTCCATATATGGAATGTTCAAAAAAATCAAATTCAAGAGAGAAATCATTCAATCCATGGAAACTTTTTTTTTCTAGAGCGCATAGACCCTTCTCACATATATGGTCCAATATTTGGTTCCATAGCATTGTCTTCTATGTAAGTCACTTGATTTCTAATGAAAGAGCTTTTTTAGGTTCTAATGTTGAAGGTGTATATCCTATACATCTCTTTGCTGCATAAATTGAATAATGATTACACTCAATAGTGCATGCATCAAGATGGAACAAAGTGCCCAAATGAACACCTTTAATGAGTGGCATAGCTTTTCATACCATCTTACACCCTTTGTCAAAAAAAATCCTGTACATTTTCATCATTAAATGTGATTATTGATAATAATTTTTGTGCCAGATGCACAAAACTCCATTGATCCCATTTACTTTAGCATCATGGAATCTGATCATTCCTCTATGATAGCTGACTATGCTAGGAGGAGAGTCATCACCAAGGTATACTATCGAACCATGATATTTCTCATAAATTGAAAACATGAGTTTTAATATGGAAGCAAGCTCTAGAGTTTATTATCCATGCACTCTGACCCACATGGGTTGTCATAGCTACAACAAAATCATATCCACCATCCTCTTGAGAAAATATCAGAACCATTATTTTCCTTCTTCTTCTTCTTCTTCTTCTAATCTTTCTTCCACTCCCTTCTAAAATTCATAACATTGATGTAGTTCCAACATTGTTCCTTGGACTTTTCAGGAGACTTATATGTCTCGCATAGGATTTGGATCTACCCTTTTCTTTATTCTTTATTTTCTCTTTATATCTTCCATGAAAAACCAAAGCCTCATTGGTGGATTCAGAAGCTTTGCACCTCAACTCCTCTGCAAGTAAAGTATCCATGACCTCATCAAGTACCAATGTCTTTACCATGCTTCCAATGGCCATTACTAGGTTGTCCCATGAATTGGAAAAAATGCAAAAGTGTCACACAATGATACTCTTCATCTATATTCTCAACAACTAAGGTCAAGTGGATCACAATAGTATTAAATGCATTGGAATACTCAACTACAAAATCACCATCACCCATTCCAGGCAAACAACTCTTTTCATAGAAAAGGTTTAATACCCCAAGTTTTTCCAAAGAGTTGTTGTGTTTTTTTCTTTAGAAATGTTCAATAATATTAAATCATCCAAACTTATGCTAATAAGGCTTCTTTCCTTTCTCTCCAATTCCACCCACTCTTCATCTTTCATAAAAGTATAATTGATTTTAGATATTGCAATCCATACATCTCAAACTAGGAGAAAATAATCCATATTTATCTTTCACAACTCAAAGTTAGTGCCATTAAACTTCTTCATCTCTAATCTAGATGTGCTCTTGATGAGGATCTAATATCAAATGAAAGGAAGCAGAGGTGCAAAATACACTTCCACTAATCACTGAGAGAAGAATGTGAAAAAACTTACAATAGAACAATTGTAAACAAATTAAATAAACAACAAACCATTAACAACAATATTTCTTGTTTCCCCAAGAGAAAAACCCACACTCTAAAGCACACTCATAGTAGCATAAAGATTCTGAAGAAATTTTGGGAAAATTACACTTTGTTTCCTCCAACCCTAGCACTAAATAAAGAGGCATAACAAAACCATAAAACATTTCTGGTTTTCCAATTCTACAAGATGGAAAGTACTAACAAGTAATTGGCTAACTGTTGCCTGATAGCATTCATTTCCTTCTAATGTTTTGTATTTATTCTCTGTTAGTAATCAATATGTATTATGTGCTAGTGCTTTGTCTTTATTCACTTCAACTGCTCAACATTTATTCATTGCTACTGCTCAACAATCATTACCTACTCCACTATAAAACTGCAAGGTTAAGTTTTTTAATACACCTATATGAACACGAACACTTAAAAGAGATACACAAGCATCTTTGACTTGTTTATATACTATGGCCCAAACCTATCTGTGATATGGCTATAGTGTGGGGAAAAGTTAGAAATTTGACCAAAACTTGCTTCGAGTCCAATGCTTGAAGCTTATAAGAACAAAATAGTTTGGATGCTATGAAATGGCTGTGGAGTAACCTCCGAAGTCAATTTTCAGATTGTTGCCCACAAGTGTCAAAGTTGAAATTCCTATAACACATGGCAGAACAAGAGAGGTCCTTCTGCAAGCTCACGTACATCGGGTCTTTGATATGCTCAATGTATAGATTCATGTATCCCTTTTTCCCACTTGTAAGGTTGCTTGTGCACTGCTATGTGGCATGAAAACAAGATATACTTCAAACTGCTATGCAGTGGCATCACTGTTAGAATTCATTTTATCCACTCAATTTTTCTGTGGCACTGATGGTTGTTTACATTATAGCGGAGTTGATGCTTTGTGCTCACTTGAACACAGACTACAAGTAGCGAATTATTTCTCCTACAGATCTCACGACACGACGAAACAACTATCAAATTATTTGTCTTGCAGATCTTTATATCATGAATTACAATGGATTGGAGGTGTCACTCTCTCTGTATGTGTCTTAGCCTGACCAGATTCATGCACATTTTTTTGGAGTTCAAACATTTGCCAGGTCAATCTATGCTGGAAACATTCTCTATACTAGATTTGTGCTGCACTATTGTAGAAACTTAAATCAATATCCAAGTTTGGTCCAATTATTTCTGATGCTGTATACGGATCACAAGAGCTTTGTCTGTAGGGATAAATTCATTTAAAAATGTGATTGAGTTGTTCCATGATTTCTAGCTATACAAGAACAACATACAGAGTGATAGAATATGCAGAGCAGAAAGAATCGAAATATACACAGCAGAAAGTGAAAAGGCTTGATTCTACTGCCTGCTACTATTCACGCGAATGTATATATTTACAATGGTTTACTGTCATGCGTAAAACCATGCAAACTCAACTAAAGCGGAGTCAAAAATAGAATAAATCTCTAACTTGGTAAAAGTAGAAAAGCCATAAAAGCTGCTAAAGTTTAACTGACTATTAACTAAACTTGCATGTATAGTGAGTAATTACTATTTCTAACACTCCCTCTTAATTACGAACGGGATTACATCATCCGCACTACCTATGCCTAAGTGCTGTCTCTGATACTCAAATGCAAGTTTTCCTAATGGCTTTGTAAACATATCTACTAACTGCTCCTTGGAGCCACAAAACAATAAGTTGATCTCCCCTCTTTGACTAGCTCGCGGACGAAGTGATAGCGAGTGTCAATGTGCTTACTTGTTATTGAAATACATGATTCTTGGACAAAGCTATGGCTGGGCTGTTGTCGCAAAAGATGGTAGTAGTATATTTCATTGCATGACCCATATCCTTCAACAATCTTCGTAGCCACACGGCATGGCATGCTGTGGTAGTGGCTGCGACATATTCTGTTTCTGCGGACGAAAGACTCACAGTGGGCTGTTTCTTGGATGCCCAGTTGAGATTGGAACCAAAATTAAAAGCATAACCAGCGGTGCTTTTCCGATCATCAATCTTGACACATGCAAATCACTATCTGTATGCCACGTAGTACAATCTAAAATGCAGTGTACCACGATATCGGTATACGCAGCATATTGGAAATTTCATTGGAAAGTCGGGAAAAGAATTTTCCCGACTTTCCAATGAGAGTTTTTAGGGGACTCCATGAACCTGGAATCAAACTAACAGCATACATAGGATCAGGTCGAGTTGCTGTCAATTACATCAAACTACCTACCATTTGTTTGTACAGCGTAGAGTCCACTGGTCCCGATCTGCTTACCTCAACGTACTTTCTTGGCCGATGGGAGTTTAACGTTGCCTTACATTTATCCATTACGAACCTTTTGGAATGTCGGTATACTTATCTTGTGGGATGAAATTCCACGATCGCCGGTCAACCTCAAGACCCGAAATACCTCAGACCCATATAGTCATCTCAAACTCCTTTTGCATGTCTGTTTTAAATTCTTGCAGCATCAAATTTCAGTATAAATCATATCATCAACATAAATACATACTAGAAGAATGTTGCCTGGTGGATCTGTCTTCACATAAAGAGTGGGCTCGTTTTCACTTCTGCTAAAGCCATTTGCGATGAGGTAGGAGTCAATCCTCCTGTACCAAGCTCGGGGAGCTGCTTCAAACCGTTACAAAGAGCGCTTTTCAACATGCACTTTGTTCTTGGTCTTAACTTCATGGAGGTTGATCAACATACACTTCTTTGTCCAAAGGAACCCATTTTAGGAAAAACGGCGTCCATCACGATATCTGTACATTTATTACGAGCTTGGCGATAATATCGCTTTCGAATAGATATCCATCCTCTTTGGAGCAAAGGTTTCATCATAATCCACACCATGTCGCTTTGCAAATCCTTTGGCAACCAACGTGGCCTTATGTCGTGCTGCCGATTTCTCATTCGGTTTGGTCTTATAGACCCATTTCACTCCAATCTGGTTTTGTCTGCCGGAAGATCGACAAGATCCCAAGTCTGGTTCCTTCCGATTGCATCTATCTCTTCATTCATGCGCAACCCACTTTTCTTCTTTGGTACTTCCTCAAAAATGTGGTGATAGAACAAAGGCATCAGTCTTGCTCGTAAAGGCAGTCACGCTCATATATCTCTATCAAGCTTCTCGTTGATGTCGGAGAAGGTGTGATCCGACTAGAAGGAAGAAGAAGAGCTATGGGATGGAAGTACATCTGTTGTTGTACGCAATGAAGGATGAGTGAAGAGTCGCGAGCGAGATCAAAGCGGCCTTGTTGATTCTCTGCGATCACCCAACCATATCATTCTCGCTTTGACATCTGCTCACCCACAACCTTTGGTGATGGGGGTTATAAAGCTTATGGCTTTATCTTTGCTCCTTGTATCCGTGAAGATGCCTTCTCCTTAAGGTATCAGAGCTTCTTTTCGCAAAATCTTAGGAACATGTGCAAAATGACACTTCAAAAGAATTTTGGGATATGTGACACCAATTTTGAGTGCCACTCATGCTTCTTAGGACGATTCTTATCGCAGCGGTAGGTGTCATTTCAAGAGATAAGCAGGCAATGCAAGCTGCCTACGCCCAATACTCATTTGACAACTTCTTGGAGGACAACATGCTGCGGGCCATCTTCATGATGGTCCGGTTCTTCCACTACTGCAACTCCATTTTTGCTGTGGAGTATATCTGGTAGTGTATTGCCTTGCGATTCCATCCTGCTTGCAATAATCTGTAAACACATTAGAGTCATACTCGCCCCCACCATGAGATCTAAGGATCTTGACTGATATTCCCGACTGCTTTTCAACCAAAACTCGGAACTCTTTAAACTTTGAAAACGTTTCTGACTTCTTCTTTATTTTCTAAAGAAGAAGTCGAACCCATGTTTTCACACTAAATCATCAATGAAAGTCCAGTAAAAACAACCTCTATGGATTAAAATTGCATGGGACCACATATATGCGTATCAGACCAAATCAAGTTGGCATGACTTGAGATTGAGTGTGGAAAGCTATCTCTACAATTGCTTCCCAATATGCAATCCTCCTGAACTGGAGTGCTCTTCTATGACTGGTAACCCTAAGAACATTGATTGTTTATGCATGCGGATGAGACTTTTAAAGGGTAAGTGACCATACCGATAATGCCACAACCAGGTTTAGTCTTGACTGGAAACTGTGTGGACATATGACTCAGACAGATTGGCACCTTTCAAACAGAGAGGAAACATCTTATTGTCATTTTCAACTCGACAAAATTACGCGACAAGGGTTTTAGCCAGAGTTGACACATGAGGAACCATGAAAATGAACATCATACCCATTCTGTATTAGTTGGCCGACACTAAGCATGTTTACTTTGAGATTAGGCACATCAAAAACATCTTCAATAACCTTCCTCACCGGTTACGGTTAGAGCGAGGGACAAATCCTTTCATACTGCGAGGAGCGGGGAGTATGATCTCTAATTTTATCTCCGTGGTAGCCGAGTGAAATCCATGGAAAGAAAAACTGCTTATTTACCTATCATGTGATTGCTCTACATTATGTCCGGCGTGATCGTTTGAAAGATTTTCATCTGCAATATGGCAAGAGAAACATCGATTCGGATGTACATTCTTCAGATTATTAGCCAGAGACATCGCATTTCTGCCACCATTACGAATTGGCTAGCCTCTTCACCGAGCATAATGGCTATATTTCTTGCAATAGTTGCATTGGCTATTGGACTTCTCAGTCCATTTCTTACCTCTCCCCCTCTGACCTTGAAAATTTTGATCTGCATGACCGGTATGGTCATGTGCATGTGCACTATGATCCTCTCCATGAGTGGATCCTCTGCCTCGCTTGCCTCTGCCTCGACCTCCTGCAACCGGCGTCCTCGCCTATGGAAACTGCGTGATGAAAGGCATTCGCCAAAGTCTCATCTGCTTGATTGATTCGAGATTCATGTGACAGAAGAGAATCAGTTAACTCATCCAGAGTCAATTGTGTCAAATCTTTGGATTCTTCGATCGCATGACAATCATTGCATACTTCTTGGTCAGGATCGAAGAACCTTCTCTACTATCGTCTTCATGTCTAGAGCCTCATTGTAGGACTGAAACTGATTTGTGATGCCGGTAACTTGGGTTAGGAATTGGTCCACCGATTCTGGATCCTTCATCTTGAGGTTTTCGGAAATCTAGGTATTTTAAAGGTCTCCACGGTTTTGACTTTCGGTCTAGCCCTTGTAAAGTGGTTTCGAATTTTCCAAGCGATCGCGCGCGCTTTGTTATGCGTCCTTGAGGGATGGGTTCACTCCATGCATCCTTGATTGACATCACGGCTTGCGAGATCCAGCATCTTTGAAGTTCTTTATGCGCCTTGATCCGGTGATAAATGATAGGCGGTCATTTTGCTGGCGTTTTTTGAACTTCGAGACTCCACCACGTCCCTTCCTCATTAAAGGCGGTCTTCATCTTGGCCTGACTGTAATTGGTGCCGGTGTTTTCAATGCTCCGGAATGGCGTATTTCTTGAAGTTTGCCATCTCATTAAAAGGTACAAAACTTTGGATTCTCCACTTTGTGAAGAGTGAGCTCGCTTTTGATCCTTGGATTGATGGTAGAAACTTTCCACTCGTGAAAGGCTTACGGTATCCACCTTTCCACTCTGTGAAAAGGCTTACCGGTATCCACGCATGCACCTCCACGCTCAAACCTTACGGTATCCATGCATGCAATCTTTAGCAGAATTAAACTCACGCTGAAGATTTTCTCACGCCCTCCAATGTTTTCCACGCGTAGTTCACACAGGAATTTTCTCACACCCTCCAATGTTTTCCACGAGTAGTTCGCACCCCACGTTCACTCCGGCTGCGGGAATTTTTCAAAAATTCTATGCGTGCAGTTCGCACCCCACGTTCACTCCGGCTGCGGGAATTTTTGAATTATTCTATGCGTGAAGGACGAGTAGTATTCCCCCGCACCCTTGCAGAGGAGAGACCTGCGAACGTCTACAATGTTCGCACCTCACTCCCGCGGCTCTGACTCCCGTGGCTCTGATACCATGATAGAATATGCAGAGCAGAAAGAATCGAAATATACACAGCAGGTAGTGAAAAGTCTTGATTCTACCGCCTGCTACTATTCACGCGAATGTATATATTTACAATGGTTTACTGTCATGCGTAAAAGCATGCAAACTCAACTAAAGCGGAGTCGAAAATAGAATAAAGCTCTAACTTGGTAAAAGCAGAAAAGCCATAAAAGCTGCTAAAGTTTAACTGACTGTTAACTAAACTTGCATGTATAGTGAGTAATTACTATTTCTAACAGGACAGAGCTTTAGCTCCTTCTGGTAGGTACACGTCTTTCCCTTACCAATGAAGACGTGGAGTTAATGGCAGTCACTTTATGGCTGTTCAGTTAGAACTAGCGAGTCGCTAACCGTTTCATCCAGTTAGTTTACCGTTCCGTTATCCCCATCAATGAGACGAGATTCAATTACGAGTTGTTATACAGGGAGTTTGTGTGGGATTGGTCTAGTTTCAAACCTTTAAGTTGGATGATTAATTTTTTTTTAACTACGACAGAACCTTAAAATAAAACCTATTTAAGTGACTCAGACCTGGTCAATAATATCACTAACCTGTTATATGCTACATGTTATGCTAAGGGTATAACTTCTTATGTACATACAGTTGGTAGGAGTTCTATTATTATAGTTCAATGGTATAAATTCACGCGTAAAACCTGAAGAGATGATATTAAAGGGTGTTAGGACTCGAATCCTAATGAACTTCAATATGAAAGTGAATATATGTATATGTATTAATAGTTGTGTTAAATATTTGTATTGAAAGGTACTAAAATCGTTTGGAAGCCTCTCATACAAAATGTGAAGTTAGTCTGGTATAGTATTTTCCCCTTCTTATAGGTAGATTATCAATCTATAATCAGAACAACTTTAAGTATTTTTTTATGATTCTATTAGACGAAAAATGTGGAGATAAAAACATTTTTTTATGTCAAATTGGAGGTCCATTACATATGGTATCAGAGAAAAGGTTACAACATTTGGACCTTGAATAGGGCCATATGATATACATACGCATATAATTATGTTTATGTAAACTAATAAACCTTTAATTGTTACAAACATAAAGCCTTTTGTTTTGTGTTAAACATGGCAGCACAGGAAGATGGGGAAATCAGAATCATGGGAATCCTGAACAAATACTTCCTAAAAATCAACAACAGAATAATGATGGAAGCTCTCCTACTGAATTTCTGGAGACAATGAGGAATCTCATCGTCGAACTATAGGTTTTTAAAGTTGACAATGAAAAACTGAAGAAAGCTAAGAAAAAACAACAGGAGATAAATGAAGTCTTGTTGCACAGTATAATGACAAAGAAAAGTCCAAAGGATGATAATAATGACGAATAAGTTAGCAAGAGGGCTTCCAAGAACTCTAGACCTGAAGCAGAAAAAGGGGACAATTCGTCTTAAGATACTCCTTGAGCTGAAGACAAAACAAAAATAAACAAAAAGAGAAAACAAGTAGACCACCTTGAAGGAGAATTCAAGAAAATTAAACCAGCTACCTTTGATGGAGAATCCAGAACAAGAGAATAAGCTGAGGCATGGTTATTGGACATAAAAAAATACTTCCAAATATATAACTACTCCAACAATATGAAGGTCAGAATGGCCATATACAATCTGAAAAGGAAGGCCAACATTTGGTGGTAGGACCTGAAATTGTCCAAGGGCCTAAAGGAGAAACAGATAGAATGGTCTGACTTTAAGAAATATTTCAAGAAACAGTACCGATCTGAAAGCTACTATGAAAGGAAAACAAAATAATTTTACGAGTTAAGACTTAGACAGATGATAATGGAGGACCTTATAGATAAATTCCTAGAATTACTAATGTTCATACCTTACATCCGGGAGGATAAGGTAAAAATCGAGCGATTCTTAAGTTGTTTACCATAGTCCTACAGGGATAGAATTGAGTTTGAAAACCCCAAATCCTTGAGTAAAGTATTCAGGAAAGAACGAATGTACTACGATCAGTATAAACAGTGGGTAGAGTCTCCCAAATCCTAAAAGGATAAGAAACAGGATCGAAACAACCAGCAGAAGAAGGGATACCAGCTGGCTCCTTATCAGAATGCACCAATAAGATTTACGAGAAAGGATTTTCACTCCAACCATATGAATGTGCAAGGCAATGGTAAACCAATAAATCTATGAACGAAGAATGTGGAGAAACTCATGTAAGGAGGAACTGTCCATGTTTAATTTTAGCAAACATAACTGATGTTCATAATTTGTAGGAAGGATTGACGGTGGATGACGTGGGCAGAATCCTGCATCGGATAAATGCAGCCATAGATGGCCAGCAAGCAGACCACCAGTCCTTTATGGTCAAAATCGAAGGTAAAATAAATAACACTCGAATTTTTGTTTTAATTGACCCTGGAGCTACATTAAGTTATATCACTCCTCGTGTAGTAGAGTCAAATAAACTTAGGAAGTTGAAGCACGCAAAATCATGGTTGGTACAACTAGCTATAGGAACTGAAAGGAAAGTAGTTGACTTTATTTTTTATTTCGAGTTCAGCTTAGATGGTCGAAACATAAGAACAAAACTAAACATCCTACCACTAGGATCTTATGATATGATTATCAGAATGGATTGGTTGGAAAAGAACAAAGCAGTACTAGATTGTTATGCAAAGACACTTAAATATAAAGACGGAAATGACACTACTAGGACAATCCAAGGTATACAAAAACCAATATCAGTCAAACAAGTTTCAGTGATGCAATTCAAGAAATGTATGAGAAAGGGATGTCAAGTTTATGCCATCCAAGTAACAAACCTATTAGAAAAAGAAGACAAACCTAACTTGGAAGACTTTGTTGTTTTACGTGATTTCAGAGACGTATTTGTGGATGAAATACCTGAATTACCCCCTAGAAGGGAAATATTTTTTTCTATAGACATGATACCTGGTTCAACCCCTATCTCTAAAGCACCTTACTGGATGAGTTTTCCGGAATTGAGATAATTAAAAATACAATTACAAGAATTGTTGGACAAAGAGTATATCAGACCGAGTGTTTCACCATGGGGGGCACTAGTCCTCTTTGTGAAAAATAAAGATGGTACTCTAAGACTTTGTATCGATTATAGAAAATTGAATAAAATTACTATTACGAACAAGAAAGTACACCAACTGTGGATTCTCCAACAAATGATTTTGAAGCACCCCTTACCTAGGATAAATGACCTGTTCGATCAAGTAGGTGAGGTCAAGATCTTTTCGAAACTGGATTTACGATCCGGTTATCATCAAGCTAGGATAAAGGATGAGGATATAAGAAAAACATCGTTTTGAACAATATATGGACACTACGAATTCGTATTCATACCTTTCGGACTCACTAACACACCAACCACGTTTATGTGCCTGATGAATAGTATTTTCAGCCAGTACTTGGACAAGTTTGTACTGGTATTTATTGACAATATTCTAGTCTATTCTAATATAGAGGAAGAACATGAAGAACACTTAATAATAGTTCTACAAATGTTGATGAAATAGAAACTGTACGCCAAATTTGATAATTGTGACTTTTATCAAAAGAAAATACAATATCTAGGGCATGTAATTTCAGCAGAAGGCATTGTCGTGGACCCCAAGAAAATAAAGGCCATCATGGAATGGTCGGTACATAAGGATGTAGCGGATATCTAGTAATTCATGGGAATCACTGGATATTATCGCAAATTTATAGAAGGGTTTTCCAAGATAGCCTACCCTATCATGTCATTACAAAAGAAAGGGACCAAGTTTAACTGATCACAAAAGTGTCAAGACAGTTTTAACAAGCTGAAGGAATTATTGACAATTGCACCCATATTGAAGGTAGTGGACCCATATAAAGACTTTACCATATGTGTTGATGCAAGTAAAGAAGGACTAGGTGGTGTCATAACTCAGGAAGGACACGCGATTTGTTATGAGTCCCAAAAATTAAAAGAACATGAGAGAAATTATGTCACTCATGACTTAGAATTGGCAGTGGTAATACATGCCTTAAAAATGTGGCGACACTACATAATGGGCAGAAAGTTTATACTATTGACGGATAATACCTTTGTGAAAAATCTATTTAGACAACCAGATATTAATGCAAGGCAAGCAAGATGGCTAGCCTTCTTGAGAAAATTCGACTTCGAGGGTAGACATATCAAGGGTAAGGAAAATAAGGTAGCAGACGCTTTAAGCAGAAGAGTCCATGGATTATTCGAGACAAATATCAGTAGGGTAGAAAGTGATCTGGAACAAAGAATAAGGACGACAAGTATTAATGATGAAAATTACACTAAGATAAAGAAAGAATTACAAAATAGTACCGTAAACTCAGATAAACCAGATCTGAGTATCAACAAGAAGGGACTATTATGATTTAAAAACAGACTTTACATACCAGATTCAGCAGAGTTAAAGTTAATAATCTTGGATGAAGTGCATAATAAACCGTGTTCTGGCCATCCAGGATGCCAGAAAAGATAACAAAACTTAGAAAACTATTTTACTGGCCTAATATGAAGGGTGAAACAACAAAATACTTGGCTCGGTGCTAAGATTGTCAGCAGGCTAAGGCCACAAACTAGCATCCAGCCGGCCTACTACAGCCATTACCAGTACCAGAATGGAAATGGAAGACCATATCGGTGGATTTCATTACAGGTTTTCCTAAAAATCAGAAACATAACGACTCTATTATGGTCGTAATCGATAAAATCAGTAAGTCTGCACACTTTATTCCTATAAAGCCTACTTTTAAAGCTATAAACATTGATGAAATATTTATGAATGAAAGTTTTAGACTGCATGGTATTCCTAAAATGGTGATTTCAGATAGAGACGTAAAATTCACATCTTCTTTTTCGAAGGAATTTTTTGCAGGGATAAATACTAATTTTAATTTCAGTACGAGTTAACATCCCCAAATGGATGGACAGAACAAAAGGAAAAACCAAATTGTAGAGGATATGCTCCACATGTACATAAGAACAAAACCAAACAAGTGGGAAGACTATCTACACTTGGTAGAATTTGCATATAACAATGGGTACCAAACTTCGACTAAGTTAATCCCTTTCTAGGTACTATACAACAGAAAGTGTATGACACCAATTAGATGGGACGAACCAATTGACAGACTCATGGTTGGACCATAAATTCTCCAAGAAATGGAAAGTATGGTAAGAAAGGTGCAACAGAACTTA
Organism: Picea sitchensis; assembly: GCA_010110895.2. NCBI lineage: Eukaryota > Viridiplantae > Streptophyta > Pinopsida > Pinales > Pinaceae > Picea > Picea sitchensis. The sequence continues at coordinate 97,376 of SNQJ01S0001124.1, forward strand.
AAGGAGGCACATGAAAGGCAAAAAATTTATGCGGACCAGAAAAGAATACACTTGGAATGTCAAGTGGGAGATCATGTTTACTTAAAAGTCAAAGCCCAAAAGAGTTCACTAAAACTTGGGAACTGTGGAAAGTTGGCACCCAGTTTTTGTGGGCCCTTCTAGATATTAGCTCGAATTGGACCCATAGATTACCAACTTGCACTTCCAACTAATCTAAGAATTCATAATGTATTTCATGTTTCCTTGTTGAAAACATATGTCCATGGAACTACTCATATGATTGATTGGAAGTTGGTGCAGGTGGAACCAGAAGGAGAGTTCTAGGCGGAACCCCTGCGTATACTGAACTGGAGAGAAATAACACTTCAGAACAGAGTCGTCGCTAAGGTAAAGGTGCAATGGAAGCACTTTAGTCCTGAGGAGGCCACTTGGGAGTTGGAGTGAGATTTGTGGAAATCTCATCCAATATCGTTCCAAGAAAGGAACGAACACTGAGGACAGTGTTTTATTGAAGGGGGAGAGGATGTGACATCCCCAAAAATAAAGTGTTTTTGAAATTCAAATTTTGGTAGAAAATTATTCCGTTTTTAATAAATTTGAATTTGGAAAAAAAATTCCATTTATGGAAATTTCAAATTTCGAATTTGATAAATTGTAATTAATTATTATGACTATTGGGCAGAGACCTGATTTGACCCAACTCACTATTTGACTTTGACACCTGTATGTAAAAAAATATTTTTTTTAATTATTGCAGGAGGACAAATGGAACAACCGTGTTAAATTTAGTTGACCATGACTCCATGACTAGGGAACATGTTGGAATTACCTCAGGGCTGATTGTTACAAGTGGAAAATCTGGGATTTGGCCATTGGCAGCCCCTGAAAATCATGGATTTAGAAAGCTGCGAAAATTCCCAAGGGAGGGAAAAGACCTAGGAAAAAAAGATTGTTTTGATATATGGCATATGTGAGGAGGCGGGACGATGCTAAGTATTCTAAGAAAAAAGAGTATAGAGAGTACTTGTTGTTATGAACACTAACTGTTGAGTGTAAGGAAAGGAGAATACTACTGTGAAAGGAAGACATTGTTGAGGAGGAGATTCCAATTTTTCCCTCATGGATTCATGGTCACGCTAGGGGGTGAAATGGGCAAGTGATTTGGCTTCCCTATTCTACGTTTGGGAGGAACGTGGATGTTCCCTTTGTCTTCCCGTGAACCAGTTCAAATATGTCAATCTTTCCTCCTCTGTTTGCATGGAGATATAAATTTGAGATAATACATTTGTTTATGAAAATGTGAAATAATTCCCATGGATGAAATTTGTTCGTTTGTGAGGAATTTATATCTGATGAACTAATTCTGGAATTGGTTCCCCGTAATTAAATTTTAGGCATAATTAGTTGTTTATAAATGAACTTGAAAGAACATATATATTTACAGGTGTATATTTATTTTCTGAAATTAAATTTCTAAGCCAAATTATTTGTATAGTTCAATGAAAGGAAAGAACTAGTATAAATGTTATGTGATTTATAGAAGAAAACTAAAAGGCTTGAATGGGTAGAAACTATTAAATATAATGTAACCTCGACAGTCTGACTGTACACTACCAGTTGTCCTGGCCAGCTGTACTTTCTATTCTTGATTTGCTTGAGCCTATTTAGCTCAGCTATTTTCCCATTGCATATTATCTTCTTCATTAACTCCTTCAGACTTAGTTCTCATTGTACTCTTCTTCATATATTCTAATATATTGTTTTTTGTTCTTTCCTTTTCTCTCTGCATTTCTTGTTTCACAATTTATCATGGTATCAAAGCTACATTAGTAAGCCTCTTCACACAGTCTGGAGAGAAACACGATCCTCAAATAGCGCAGAGCTTACACGGATCTTGAGAGCAATTCAACACAGACTTTTCACAAGGCTTGGAGAGCTGTCCGTCATACTCTTAAACGAATCTCGCAGGAAACTTCCACGAGGAAGTAGACCGTCATACGCTCAAAGATCAGTGTAAGAAGCTCACGCGATGAAGCAGAGCGTACAACGCTCGAAAGATCGAGGAAGAAGAGAGTGCTAAAGAAGAAACTTTAAAGATTCTTGTACAATTTTCAAGAATCATCAAAGAATTCACGAAGAAGAGCTTCAAAAGGCAGAAACGTTGAAGATTTCACAGAATTCGTTCAAATTTGTGAAAGATTACTGCAGAAGGCAACATCGTTTAAAGATTTTTGGAAATCGCTCAAATCTGTCAAAGATTGTAACAGAGGACAGAGAACTCGTGAAATTCTTTCAAATATTTGAAAGATTCACGAATTTTTTCTTCCATAGAAGAAAATCCTTGCAAAGGGAGTAAAGAACGTGTCTCAGGTTCAAAGAACAGCCATTGAGGCCGTAAGATTCGTCCTGCAAACGGATCCAGAACGGGAAACTAGTTCAGAAGGGATGAAGAAAGCGCGGAAAAGACGAAAGAATTTCAGTCGTTAGATCTTGCACAGAGGACCGACATCCATTGGATCAGCGGGAATGTGCACGAGGTTTAGTCCTTTGGAGCGCATAGGAGAAATTTCTACTTGTGAAGTCACGAAATCCCGACATCATCTCGACCATCCATCAAGAGACACGTGGCGAGATCTCGGCATTTATCTAACTCGCAAGGTGTAAGGTTTAGAAGACTACCGTGAGAATTCACAAATCGCGAAATCACAAGTCATTATGGACCATTGGATCATGAAAGATCGTGATTCGTCGATCTTTTCCCATCACAAAATTGGGGATCGGGAGTTGAACGAGCAAAGGAGACTGCTCTCAAAACTTCGATACGTGAAATCCCAACATCACGTATCGTGAAATCCCGAGAGGATTGTCAGCCGTCCATCTCAGAGGATAGGTGGCAGCAGATCCAAGCCATCACTCCATCGGCATTTTGAAGTTCAGGATATCGAAGGTCTTGTTGACGAAAGACACTCCACGGCAAAAGTCGCAAAATTGCGATTCACAAAATAGCGATAAGATCACAGCCATCCATTTTTTTGGACACATGGCGGACATCGAGGAAACCGTAGACATCTCGACAATCAGGATTCTCAGTTGACAGGGAATTTGGAGTCGTAAATCGCGAAATCGCGAAACGACGAGAACCGTCCATCGTAAGGGGACACGTAGAAATAATCTAGGCCTTCGGGGGAAAGTCCCGAAAGGAAAGCGCCATCGGCATTTTGGGAATCGACTTTTCGGGAGTCGAGAGACCAAGTGATCGGGTGTTTGAGTCACGAAACCTCGAAAGGGACTGCGGTCACATCAGGAAAGGTCACGTGGACCAGAGGTATAGCCAAAGGGGATGTTAACGCCATTTCGGAAAATCGACATTTCGTAGTTCACGGTTTCAAAAAATCTGGGACAGACTTCTAAACTCGCGAAATAACAAATCGCGAAATCCCGATAAGATTTGGACCGTCAGATCACAGGAAGATCTAGACTGTTGAATTGTCCAAAGGCGAATTTCGCATTTCGGCAATTTGAAAGTCAAAGAACCGGAAAATTCTGTAGCGCTTTAACACAAGGCGCATGGTCACATTGCACCATGACAAAGGCCAATTCAAGGTCGATAAGCTCTCATCGGCAATCGAGGTTTTGGTGATCAGAGGTAAATACAAAATTTCCCTTTATTTTTTTTCTGAGATTTTTTTTCAAAAAAATATGTCATCTAGCAACTTAGGACCGGCTCAGGGTCCGATTCTACTTGGAAGGAACTATGAGTTCTGGTCTCTTCGAATGAGATCCTTCTTGCAAGCACAAGAGTGCTGGGAGCCAGTGGATCTTGGATATGTGGAACCATATCCAGCAGCCCTTTCTTCCATGACAAATTTGCAGAGAATTGCTCAGGAAACACTCAGGAACAAAGAAAATAAAGCAAAATTATGGATTCAAAATTCTGTGGATGATTCGATTTTCTCAAAAATCACAGGTGCTGGTACTTCCAAACAGGCCTGGAATATTCTTAAATCTTCTTATCAAGGAAATGACAGGGTCAAAACAGTCAAACTGCAGACCTTGAGGACGCAATTCGAGACTCTAAGGATGACAGATTCCGAAAATGTGGATCAGTTCATGACTAGAGTCATGGGCATCATGAATCAGATCAGATTGACTGGCGAAGCCATCACTGATCAATGCATTGTTGAGAAAATTCTCATAAGTTTACCAAAGAAATTCGAAATGGTTGTAATAGCAATCCTTGAATCCAAGGATCTGTCAAGTTTTTCAACAGATGAACTAATTGGTTCTCCGGTGACACATGAGACCAGATTGCATCTCACAGATGAGTCAATCTCCAATGCTTTCAAAACTCAATTCTCCTTCAGCAAAGGGAGACATAGAGGAAGAAGCAAAGGTCACCAAGGAAGAGGGAGTAATCAAAGTAACCCTCACTCCAGTGGAGGTAACAGACAACAGTATCCGAATCAAAATTTCCAAGGTCAAATACATCAACAAAAAAATCAACATCAGAATTTGCAGCCTCAAAGAGGTAGAGGGAGAAGATCAAATGAGAAATCAAACATACAATGCTATTACTGCAAAAAGTATGGGCACTATGAATCTGAATGCAGGAAGAAGCAAGAAGATCAGCTCTCAGGAAGAGCACATGTGTCAAATCATACGGGAGACACCTCAAGAGGTATGTTTCTCTCGTGCCACAAGACTGAACAACAACCTAAAGATCTCTGGTTGTTGGACAATGGATGCATCAATCACATGACAGGTAACAAAGAATTACTTTCATGCATTGATTCTTCAATCTCATCTGATATTACACTTGGAAACGATTATTTAGTCAAGGTTCAAGGAAAAGGAACTGTTCCTATTCTTACTAAACAGAATGTAAAGAAAGACATAAACAATGTCTATCATGTTCCAGATCTGAAACATAATTTTCCAAGTGTAGGACAACTCATTGAACATGGCTATAAGGTACTTTTTGAGGGAGCATCTTGCAAGATATATGAAAAAATTCCAAGCAGAAATTTGATTTCTGAAATCCATATGAATCCAAATAGGATGTTTCCCCTTACCCTCAGAACTGCAAATCTGATTCAACCATATGCACAGAGTGCATCTACCGTGAATGAAACTATGGTTTGGCATACAAGATTTGGACATCTACCGTTTCAGAGTCTAAGTCTTCTTCAGAGGAACTCCATGGTCAAAGGTCTTCCTATATTTAAATAGCAAATTCCCCCATGTGAGTCTTGCATACTTGGAAAACATAAGAGAACTAGCTTTCCACAGTCATAAAATCAAGCCAAACAACATCTTGAACTTGTTCACACTAACCTATGTGGACCAATGCAAACAGAGTCAATAGGTGGTAGCTTTTACTTTCTAACGTTTATTGATGATTTCAACAGAAAAATATGGATCTATTTTCTCAGACACAA
>SNQJ01S0001124.1:102907-114526 GCA_010110895.2 Picea sitchensis
CATTATCATGCAAACAACAACCAGATATACTCCACAACAGAATGGAGTGGCTGAAAGGAAAAATCAGACAATAATGAATATGGCAAGAACACTTCTTAAAGAGAAAAGTTTGTCAAATAGGTTTTGGGCTGAAGCAGTAGCATTCTCAGTTTATCTCCTAAATAGATCTCCAACCACCAGTCTGAAGATGAAAGTTCCCCAAGAAGCATGGAGTGGGACAAAGCTCAGTGTAGCGCATCTAAGGACATTCAAATGCATAGCATACGCTCACATCCCTTCCGAATTATGGAAGAAACTTGATGACAAAAGTGAGAAATGTATTTTCATTGGTTATAGTGAAACATCTAAAGCTTACAGGCTTTACAACCCAATCACCAAGAAACTAATTCTCAGCAGAGATGTAAAATTTATGGAAAATCAATTCTGGAATGATTCAGAAAATCAGCAGATGGACAGTCAAAATCCATTGCTGCCAAGTTCTGAAAACGCAGAAAATTCAGAACAACAAGTACCTCAAACTATTCTTCCAAGATTGCAAGTACAAAGACAACCTGAAAATTCTCAGGATAACTCAACTTCCAGCAGAGAATCATTCTCTGAACCACAAAATCAGAGAACTCGAAGTTTGAGAGAAATCCATCAGCAGTTGGATGACTTTGAACAACACAACATTTTTGCTTTAATGTCATGTCAACCTACATCTTTTAAGGAAGCAACTAAGGAGACACATTGGGTTCAAGACATGAACCAAGAAATTAACTCCATTGAGAAGAACAAGACATGGGATCTTGTTGATTTGCCAAGTCACAAGAAGAGTATTGGTGTCAAGTGGGTTTACAAAACTAAACTCAATTAAAAAGGACAAATTGAACAAGGCAAGACTTGTTGCCAAAGGTTTCTCCCAACAACCTGGTACTGATTATGGTGAAACTTTTGCTCCGCTAGCAAGATTAGACACTGTAAGGACTCTATTGGACATAGCATCCCTACACAAATGGCATGTATACCAGATGGATGTCAAGTTAGCATTCCTGAATGGTTTCTTAGAAGAAGAAGTTTATGTCGATCATCCACCTGGATTTGAAGTCCAAGAGAACCCAACCAAAGTCTATCGGTTGAAGAAATCCTTGTATGGCTTAAATCAAACTCCAAGAGCTTGGTACAGTAGAATTGACACCTATCTGATCAAAAGTGGTTTCAGCAAAAGCCAAAATGAGCCAACTCTTTACACCAAAATAGATCAGCACGGTAAAATTTTGATTGTATGTTTATATGTTGATGACATGATTTATACGGGAAATCTTGAGTTAACAAATTTTAAACATGCCATGCAATTTGAGTTTGAGATGACAGATCTTGGCATAATGAAATATTTTTTAGGGATTGAGGTTAATCAATCAACCAAAGGCATTTTTATCTGTCAGCAAAAGTATGTAGCAAACATCATCAAAATATTTCGCATGGAATGATGCAATCTAGCAGAAACCCCCATACCACTAGGCACAAAATTGAGCAAGAAAGATGAAGGTCTTATAGTGGACTCTACTTTATACAAAATTTTAGTAGGCAGTTTGTTGTATCTTACAACAACTAGGCCTGACATTATGTATGCAAACAACCTAGTTTCTAGATTCATGGAATCCCCCAAAGATTCACACTGAAAAATGGAAAAACGAATTCTGAGATATGTAGCAAGAACTCTCAATTTCATCTTATGGTACACTAAATTTGATAGTAATCAACTTTCTGGTTACACAAACAGTGATTTTGCAGGCAGCCTAGATGACAAGAAAAGCACATCTGGACATGTTTTTCAACTGGGCATGAACCTAATCTCATGGGCATCAAAGAAGAAACCAATTGTTTCAATATCTTCTGCAGAGGCAGAGTATGTCGTTGCTACCTCAACTTCTTGTCAAGCTGTGTGGTTGAGAAGAATATTGAAAGATATGTCACATACAGAAAAGGATCCAACTCCTATTTTTTGTGATAATACTTCAGCAATTGCTTTATCCAAAAATCATGTGTTTCACAAGAAAATCAAACACATTGACACTCGTTTTCATTTCATACACGAGCTAGTCAATAATGGTGATATTGTACTACAATTCTGTGGTTCTAGAGATCAACTTGTTGATATCTTTACAAAGCCACTAGGAAAATCGGTTTTTGATTTTCAGAGACAACACTTAGTCATAATCAGTGCTGATGTTTGTAACTATTGAGTTTAAGAGGGAGTGTTAAATATAATGTAACCTCAACAGTCTGACTGTACACTGCCAGCTGTCCTGGCCAGCTGTACTTTCTATTCTTGATTTGCTTGAGCCTATTTAGCTCAGCTATTTTCCCATTGCATAGTATCTTCTTCATTAACTCCTTCAGACTTACTTCTCATTGTACTCTTCTTCATATATTCTAATATACTGTTTTCTGTTCTATCCTTTTCTCTCTGCATTTCTTGTTTCACAATTTATCAGAAACAAACGTAGGAAATTTCCCCAGTTTAGAGGTACATTTCTATCCCTCTTGATTTATGTTGAACTTCCTCGAGACCTTAACCGGAATAGAACTAGAACGGTGAAGCATATTGTAATGTCCCTAACTAAGGAGTAAAAGAATCAAACTACGTCTATTTTTGGATGATATAATTCTATGATTTTTTTTCTTAACACAAAAATGAAGGGCTATGTATGTCGACATCCTAATATAGAAGGTTAAATGATGATTTAGGGCTAGCATAATATCGACGCATGATGCAAAAGGAATGTATACAACATCTTATTTATGCATTGAACTTGTATCTATTACCTTTACAAGGGTAGGATACTCCAACTCGACTTCGTCAAGAATCATTCTAAAAGAAAGTAATGTTTTAAAATTTTACAGGTTTGTAGCATTACTTCGATTTTGAGCAAACAGTTGTAGACTTTTTAACCTCTTTACTCTTCACAATCACCGGAAGACCCAATAGGAAATTACAGAGTGAACCCTATCTATTCTGGAAACGAAAATTGTTAAAAGGACAAAAATAAACAAACTCAGAAATCTAGAAAATGCAGAACTTTCTTTCTTGGATGGTCACTTTTGGATAAGCTTGAAATACAAGAACTATATTGTTGAGAGATTTTTCACACAGGCATTAGCAAGATTAAAAAGAAAAATGGTTGATTCCTGTAGTTTTCAAATAAAGTTTCTTGAGTACGTTAAGTGGCAGAGGTAACAAACAGAACCCCTGGAAATAATTTCTAAAAATGATTTAAACCGATATGTTTCCTTTAATATTAAGAATTTCCTCAATTCAATAAACTCGGATTCAGTTTCTCTAATCTTGATAATTACATGAAAGTTTAATTTCCCAAATAATGGAACAACAACTAGAAACCAGGGACTAATCCTTAGACATCCGACATAGAAAATCGGAACAAGGAAAATTGTACTTAATATCAAGAGAATTTTTCAAACAGAACCATGGTCTCCATACTTTGGAAATTGAGGAGTTAGTTTGAGAATATCTACACGGAACTTGAGTACCTTGTTTCATAACGGGTAGGGGCCAACACCTGCACCTTGGGTAGTCATAAGTCTGCAAGAGTATCACTCTAAACATTAGTAAAAATACAGAGTAAGACTTTAAATTAAATTGAAGGGTAAATTCATAACAACAATTGTGTCTGGTGGAACTTAACTTAGGCTCGAAGCCCAAGATTCCACATGTTTATGCATCCACCTGTTGCCACGTCCCAGTTGTATAAACGACCTGGGCCGAGGGGAGGATGTGTCTTGGAACCCCTAATGGGTAGCCTCACAATAAACATGGTCCCATCATTAATACAAAGAATCATATATATGTACATTCTACCAACTACTTTGAAAACAAAATAATAGGAGTGCAAGTTTAAACTACACCTTCATACAAACCTCCTTGCAAACAGATCTAAGGGCATAAGGGAAACATTGTACACAGATTTAGCACATTTCTCATAGAGGATACTCTAACTCAATGAGAGATAAACCCCTCTCTAACAGTTTTCTAGACTTCAACTAATATATAGCAATCACAGATAAGGACAGGGACATTAAGGGACAGACTTGACTCCAATACGAATCTTTACATGTCATGGAAAGGAATTTCTATGAACTGTTCTAATATACATTCAACACAGTTACCCTCCATAGGGTCAAACCCAGAAATAACCTCATGAGAATGCAAACATCACACCGCGGAGTGCATGAATAAGTTAAAGATATAAAGAGTAGCAGCACAAGGATGCAATGGAAAAAACCAAACTGTAGCATGTTCCAGAAGGGAAATACATAGGCAATGAACCTGGTTTAGATGAGGGAGATAGGGTGTCGTAAGTTTTGGAAGGCCCGAGACATCAATAACCAAGTAAACTAAGTCCTCACTAAATAGGAAGAATCCCAAAGACATCGAACATTATCATTGGGGAGAAAGGCCAATAAAATCAAAATGAAAGTTACAAGATGTAATGGCTTTCACCTTAACAATCACGAAATATTTTTTCAAATTAAGAAAAACAAAGATATGAGGGCCTCCTAGAAGCTTACCAGGAAGTCGATGGATGTCGTCGGTCTCACCAAGCATTGACCTCCAGGACATTATTCCTTCCCTGCTGAGGAATCATAATGCAAAACCTTTCTCTTCGGAGTCACAATGGTCGAGGAGGAACCACGTAACCCTAAGAGGAGACAAGTACTACTCCGATTAAACACTGAAAGTACGATCCATGTGCTAGGGCAGAGGTGGCACACCAAAATTGGGGAGGTTCAAATGGGAGATCCATCGAGACTAATGCTTTCAGGTCCTCTATTTATTCACAGGAATAGAGTTTTAACTCCTTTTGGAGGGTACGCCTATTTCCCTTTCCAATGAAGACGCAGAGTTAATGGTAGTCACTTCATGGATGTCCATTTAGAATTAACCAGTCTCTAACCATTTCATCCAGTTAGTTTACCATTATGTTATCCCCATCGATGAGATGAGATTTAATTACGAGTTGTTATACAGGGAGTTTCTGTGGGATTGGTCTAGTTTCAAACCCTTAAGTTGGATGATTAAAATTATTCTAACTACGATGGAACCTTAAAATAAAACCCGTTTAAGTGACTCAGACATGGTCAATAATATCACTAACCTGTTATATGCTACATGTTATGCTAAGGGTATAACTTCCGATGTACATACAGTTGGTAGGAGTTCTATTACTATAGTTCAATGGTATAAATTAGCACGTAGAACCTGAAGAGCCTCTATTAAAGGGAGTTAGGACTCGAATCCTAGTGTACTTCAATATGAAAGTGGATATACATATATGTATTAATAGCTGTGTTAAATATTTGTATTGAAAAGGTACTAGAATCGTTTGGAATCCTCTCATACAAAATGTCAAGTTAGTCAGGTATATGATTTTCCCCTTCTTATAGGTAGATTATCAACTATAATCAGAACAACTTTAAGTATTTTTTTATGATTCTATTAAATGAAAAAGTGGAGATAATTTTTTTTTATGTCAAATTGGAGGTCCATTACAGAAAGTGGATCCTCTCTTGAAGCCACGATATCCTGGTGAATGTCTAGCTGGTGTCTAATGTTGTTGATCACCAGATGATACCTGTCCCGCTGGTCTCGCTGGATTCCTGCTCTGACCCTGCTAATAATCTCCTCCTCTGCTATGAGAGCCTTCTTAACAACATCATGCAAGGTTTTAGGCATTAGAATACTAACCTTTGAAATAATGTTTACATTAAGGCCAAACATGAACCTATTGATCTTGAGTTTCTCGGTATTTAAGTGCAGATCATATCTAAGAAGCTCCATAAAATGGGCCTAGTACTCGGGCACGATACGACAACCTTGTCTCAAGGCATTGAACTCATCAAGATGACACTCAATGAATTCCTCAAATAGATACCTCTCTCGGAACTGTTCCTCAAACAGTTCCCATGAAACGTCTTCGATTGCCATTTTCAATTGCGGCAGGAGCATATTCTATCATATAAGAGTGCTCCCCTTCAGTCGAAATACCACCCTGTGGACCTTCATGCTAGAGGTCATAATCGTGAAGTGTGAACCACATCGCCTTTCTCTCCATCCATGCCTCGACGGCTGAGTCATCCGCATGACTCATGGAATTGAGAACTTATCCCTCTCGAGCTCTCGGAGAATGATAATAGTGTTGGTTGGGGTGCATTGTGGACCCTTAGGGGTATAGGTGCCCTCGCCTCATCTCAGTACACATGGTGAATTAATGCCTCTAACATTTCCTGGAAGGAACTTGTCATACCATCATCATCCCTTAAAACAGTCGAATCCAGCCCAAGGACTTGTTCTTCGCTTTGGGGGTTAGACTCTGAGGGCGTAAGAACTTCTGGAGGCATCACACCTCCTTCCTCATCACCAGGTTGTGAACCTTCATGGCATCCTCTAATTGAGATCACTGCATGGACACGTTAAATTTTTAATTAGCGCTAGCTTATTACTCAAGGGTTTATTGCAGTGGAAAGCATGACGATCCATAGTAGTAGGGTTGAACCCACTTTGATACCATATGTAATGACCCCCATCGTTATGACTATGTGTGATGAAAAGCAAGTGAAATATTTTTTTTAAAAAGTAGGAATGTAACCACGACAACAATTAATCAACACAACTTGACAATGAACACAACATATGCAAATTAGGAAGCAGATAACATCAATCAATCCCGACACAACGACTTCGACTACCAGTAACTAGAAACCTCTACGGTGAGCAAAACCAATCATATTAAGGCATTACAAAACCATGTACCAACATCAATTACAATGAACAATACGCCCACATCGGAAATGCAGAAGATAACAACGCAATGTGAAAAATATATATCTTGGAGTTAGACTCCATATATATAAGTCAAAAATATATATCTTTAATAATTTCATATACTATGTATAATGCATTTAAGTTTTCTAGAAAAATAGTAGAGATAAAATGGTTAGAGGTTGCATCCTAACAATGTTGAAAAGAGTTTTCCAATTTTCTTTCAAACAAAAATAAACAAAACGGTCAGATTGATAAAACAATGGCAGAACAAGACTATGAGATATTTAATTGATCTCAACGAACAATATACAATATGCTAGGGATTGACTTTCGGTCTACCTGAAGAAGACCAACAAATTGACAATAGATGGATGATGGGTGTGCATGAATTGGTGCAAGTTTTGTAGTGTTGCATGCCTAATGTCGTTGGTGAATAAATTTCATTTATAAGTGACAATAGAAGATTAAATGCACATGAATACTTACATTTATGTGTGCCAACAAAACACTTAATGAAAGTGACAGATTCATCATTATTTATGGTTGTGGATAAGGGTTTAGAATTTATGTGCGTGAAAACAAGAATAATAGATTTATTGATTGTTGCAGACATGACTTTAGCAGAATATATAAAGAATAAAACAACCAGCGCAGAAGGTATGAGGATATCCACGAATTCCTACAAGAAGGACATATCAGCACTACTTTCAGATTCAACTTCTTGTTTCCTTCAATTCAATCCAAAATTACTCATTCATATGAATCGCCTGACTATTTTATAGTTAAATATATTTGTATTTCTACAATGTTGAAAACATAAAACCATTCCTATGTAATTCTAATGCATTCTAAAACCCCGACTACATAAAAATTGCCTATGAATAGCTATTATTTCCACGAAACCAATTTGTTGATAGTGAAGGCGATATTAGCATAAGGATTAATTTATATGAAAGTTTCAACTAGAAATCACCTTCGGAAAACCGAATATCTTACATGGTTAAATCAACTCTATTATTTGTGGATGGAATTTCAATGTATCATAAAAATTATATAATTGAGGTTGAAATTAGTTGGATTGTTCAATGATAGTGAACCTATCTTCAATGAAATTTATCATAGAATTTAAATCTATAAATTAAGAGCAAGAGAGAAGCATACTAATAAATTTAACTCCATGGATACTACGCTTATTAAAAGGTGCATACCATATAAATCTGGTGAAAACCAAATCCCAGCAGGAAGCAAGGAGTGGAGAGATTCGCTACCCCCCTCATCAGATTGATGTGAAGGGACAAAATCCAAGGCGTAGAGATTAATTATTCAAAGATGAATCATTCAACAACGCAGTTATAATAATTCACAAGAAAACACAGAGAGACCTGTACAAATTGTGGAGCAAAATGCATAGATATTAATTTTATTCGTTGTGTTAAATAAAAACACAGAGAACGATCACTATGAGATTTTAAGGGTTGTTTCTCTACGCCTAACAGTGAATTCATTGGGCTATCAACCACAAAACTTCGTAGAGTATGGTAAAAAATAAACGCAGAGAATTGAAGGGTGATCTTTTTGTTCATAGAAGTGAACTCATCCGACAGTCAAAAAAAATATGTTGATAAATACAATGGTTTAGACAATGGGAAGTGACACCCCAATCGTCGGTTGGAAGCACGAAGTTGTAGGGAAGAACATGATAATCACAGATTCTAAGGAGGAAAAACGCTCAGGAGAGAATTCCTCGTGGGGCAAAGAAAGGATGCTATAGGTATTATCCATGCACATGAAAGGAGGGCATTTGAATCTAAATATTTAACACCGAAGTGAAAGACAATTGTTTCATCTCCTAGCCGACTACTCAGGAACAAACTAATAACTTAAAGGATCGAGGAACAGAGGATAAAAACACAATTCTGCATCCATAACTTCTCTGTGGAGAAGAAAATAATGAAATAAAAGAGAAATCAAGGAATAAAGAAAACAAAGCCAAGGTTTTGAGTATGAGTCTCATTCTAGCCACGCGCAAATAGACAGTAACTCAAAAGTAAGGGATATTGTGGATAACAAGGGTTCTTACTGAAGGAATCAAGCGACCAGGGGATTACAATTATTCGTAGAATGAATTGAAAGGAAAGCTCATGGCAATGAAATATTCATCTGAGTACAGTAAAATAAACAAATGTAAAATAAATAAATTTCAAGTAACAACTTTAACAGGCACACCTTAGCCAAATGTGAATTCTTTGAACTCGTTGTCCCATGCACGCCCCATCCAGCTCTCGCTTGCCAACATATGTGACCTCACCGGTAGCTCCTAGCCAACTCTAGGGGTACTCTTCTCCCCCCTGAACCCCACGATATGGAAAGGGGCCACACACACAATAACAAAGAATGATATCACCCAAATCACCTTGCAAGGTCAAGCTACCACTCATTACCCGAGCTGGGTATCCCAACTCCCACAAGAGAAAGTTAAATCCAGATAAACTTTCACTAGTGTAACGTTATGCAAGCCAGATGTGCTCCACACTCTTCCTCCACCATCATTTTTATAGATTTTTCTTATTCATTAGTTTCTAAAAACCCTCATTAGATTCCTTTTTCATTTAATTAATTTCGAAAAACCTCCCCTGTACACATGTCGCTTGATCCCCTAGTTGCACCATAAAATCAATTTTATTAATTAATTAAATATTCCTATTTCCCTCATCCACCTAAAATCATTCCTAAAAACACTCCTTGGTGTCCCAAAATTCCCTTACAATTCTTAAATTACTTACACCTTACTTAATTCCTAGTTGAGTTCATAAATACAAAGTTCCAAAGGCAATATTCCTTAGTAACTTCGACATTTAAATTTTTCTTTAAGTTTCCCCTTTTCTTTAAGTTTCCCTTTCTCTTTTAAGCTTCCCCTTTTTCCTTTTTAACTAAAAAATTCAATTTAGCAAGTGTAGATAAAAAAAACCATTTACCCTTTTTCCTTTTTAACTAAAATCAATTTAGCAAGTGTAGATAAAAACACCCATTTACCCTTTTAATAAATTTAATCCTCCATTATAAAAAAAAATTACTTTAATAATTAAGTTTGAATTTCTTACCCCCTTTCTTGTTACATGTTTATTTAGTTTTTGTTTATTTGCATGTTCTACTTAGACCTAGGTTTTAATTTCCCTAGGCTGGGAGACAATTTTTAATGGAACTTTTAGTTATTAAACTTTACTCATACCATCATCTATTTTAGGGTTGACCAGGTTCTAAGGGGGCATAATTTTCTAGGCACTAGGTTTATTAACTTATCATAGTTAAAATCGTGACGTTCCCTTCAGGACGCACTATGTGATCCAAGGGTGCCACTTGCTTCTTTCCATTTTATTTGTGTGATGTTCCCTTTAAGACGCATTGCGTGCTCCAAGGACCCCACTCGCCTCTTTTTGTTTTATTTGTGCGACGTGCCCTTCAAGACGCACTACATGCTCCAAGGGTGTCACTCGCCTCTTGACTGAATTTGGTAGACATCAAACCCCTGGAGTCAATACTCCGCCAGGTGATCTTGTGGGAGACTAAGGGCCTCTAAGGAATAAGGCCCTTGCCTTATTGTGTACCACTTAGAATCATCGTGAGAGACTGTCACAGTCTTCCCTCATGACATCGTGGGTCTTATCGAAATAGGTAATTGTTAGCCTATAGTTTGAGATAGTGGGAGTGCTAGTAGGTTGTGGTAGGGTTGTTGCCACACCTCTCCCTCTCTGTCTTTGGTTGTCATGTCTGACCCCTCTACTCCAAATGTGAGTCTATTTGGGAAGCTATCATCATCCTGCATGCATCAACGAATCATGTCAGCAATAAAAATCAATCATCATAACATCTAATCATATGTACATATATCACACCAACAACATTCAAACCCTAACAATCCACTCCCTAACTCGATCCAGAGTCCAAGGGTTTTCATCGATGCCTATGCATCCTCAATGTCCAGGGTACTGCACACTCCGAAGAACCCAGTCAATAGCACCTTTCTATGTAAATACAACAAAATAACATATTATCAAATCCAAAATGTCTCATAATCATAATCAAAACAACCAATAATATAATAACCTAGTTCACTTGCACGCAAGTGTCCTCAAAGAATAAGTTCGCCCATTGCGTGCAAGAGCGAGATGTTACACTTCCCTGGTTTGGCCCTCTACCTAAATACTATGATATAGGAATAGTAGGTTATCCCTTCATTTGTTTCACCCTTGATGTGAATACTATTCTTCAATAAGGGCTAGTTGAACCTTCTTTAATGCCCCCCTCAGTGAGAATACTATGCTTCAATAAGCGTCAACCAACCCTTGAAGGGGATCCCCCTCTATGGGAATACTATAATTTAGGAAATGTAGTGAAAACTAATGCTTATATTTGACCAACATCAATACCAAGATTGAGGAAGGATTGATTGATAATTCATAAGGCTCCCTATTTACTTGAATGCTAAGCTTGAGGAAGGATCACCTGACCTTTATTTGGTCTTCTCCACAATTAAACTACTACCATTCATGAAAACTCGAATGACCCTTTCTTGGACTACCCTATAATTCACATATTATATTGGACAAAGATTCAACCTAACCTTCCCTAGGATACCCCTAGATGATATTACTATTCTCAAGAAAGGGTTCGTTGAACCTTCCATGGGATCCCCCTCGATGAAAATACTAGTCTATAGGAAGGGTTAGATAACCATTCCCAAGGATCCTCTAGACAAGGATACTAATATGGAGGAAGGAATAAATATCCATTTCACC
>SNQJ01S0001124.1:115316-134653 GCA_010110895.2 Picea sitchensis
AAATAAAAAAGGGGGTGGGACATGTTATATTGCTTTAATCAAAATACAAAAAAAGAGTTGTTTGGGATGCCAGTTGTCCCGCCTAAGTAGGAAACCGGGACAGCTGGACATCCCAAATGTCATCCTGGTCACAAAATAACTAGGTTTTTTCCTGCAACGTCCTGCCCGGAGGAAACCAGGACGTGCAGTTTTGAAAATGCAACTAAGTATCATAAGTTTTAGCTAAGAAGACTGTAAACTGGATGGCTCAAAGCCTAACTGATAACAAGATAGTAAAACAAAAACCAAGTCTGGACTTCCATTGACCTGCTAGCCTGCGCACTTGAGCTGGTCCTCTGTCTGCTTCGATCCGGCTGGGAATGAGTATGCACGCACGCAAGTTGGACATTGGCGCCTCGGATGTGTCTGGGAGTGGGCCGCGAAGTACATATCCAGTCGCTGTTCAATCCAGCCGGAAGGTCTGGTCCTCCAGCAAGCTTCTGAGCTCAAAGATAAGGCTGAGGCATTCCCAATTAGTTGAGAGCGGCTGCTCTTGGCTGTTACTTTCACCCTGGTCATACCCTGGTGGGTTGTCCTTCGTCGCCTTCTTGAACGAGTCAGAGGGTAGATCCTCTTCTATATAGCAGGTGGAGTATGGCGCTTCGGTGCATTCGGCTTGGGGAGTTGCCATATCGTCGGTGGGTGAGGGTCGTCTTCCCTGACCAAAGTCCGAAGGCGGGTGCCAATTTTCGGGCACGGTGAACAGCAGGTGTTCCGGAATGATTTCTTGTACGCCTCCTTCTGGAATCTCTTCGACCACATACGCCATGGGTGGCGTTCGTGGTCTCGCTCTCCTCCGTCGGGTGGCCATGGCGAGAGCTGCCTCGAATTTTTGTTGTCGCTTCCTCTTGGATTTCGCAGCGTACCATGCTGCTCCCCTTCATGGTGTCCCTTGCAGACTTGGCATGGTGGACATGCTTCCCCTAGAGGTCACTCTGCTTCCTAACAAGAGAGGATTTCTTAGATGCGTCACCTACGCCTGCAAATTCTCAGAGAAGCGACGACAATTTTGTCGTTCTGCTGGAGCTAGAACTGCCCAAAGCGGTTGGTTCTCTCCTCCAACACTCCGAGATATGAAAATGAACGTGAGCCTAACCTCCATGACTATAATGGCTGATTGAATGGTGCTAGCCAGTCTGGTACATCTCCTGCGAGCGAGAGGCCTCGTCGGGTTAATGCTATCGCACGGATCCATGGTGGGATTAAATTGTGAGGGGACATTGGTCGGTAGATGTATTAATGGGACGTCCTGGCTGGCTCCCGCGTGGCTCCCTATCCCTACGTGTCATCCCATCCGGGGCTTTGAGGTCTTTTGTGGCCAGTGTGTGGCATCGAGTGAAGATCTCTGGATCTGGCTGCATTTGGGCCTCCCAACAGAAGTGTTCCATCTCCCTCTCCACTGCCACATTTGCTAGACAGTCCGCCACTTTGTTCGCTTCCCTTCTTACATGAGAGGTAATGATGCTGAGTTGGGGTTGAAGGAGGTGGCTAAAGTCTTCAAGCAGGCAGTGAAGTCACCATCTTGGCGAGACTTTGTCAGGGTGGCCTCCATGTATTATCTTGGTTGTTAGCCCTATAATGACTTGCGAGTCCCCTTCTAGGATTATTTGATGATAACCTTTATCCATAGCTGATTGGAGGCCTCATAGTAATCCCGTTAGCTCGGCTACATTGTTGGTTGTGTCTCCTAGAAAACCCGCTTCCAGCCCAAGAATTTCTCCGGTGGAGTCTCTGAGCACGGCCCCATATCCTGTTGTTCCTGGATTGCCCTTGGATGCGCCATCAAAGTTTACTTTGATGAAGCGCTCTGGGGGGGGAGTCCAGCTGGTTGGGCTCATCAATGGATTCTGAGGAGGTTTTGCCCCCAGTTGTTTGTTGAAGATGGGCTGCCAGTTTTGCAGAATGCCTCGCTCCTCTGGGATGCATTGCAGATCTTCTTCTATCCAAGATTTGCTTCTGATTGTTTCTTTAATGAGGGATCTGATTGTCTCCCAGGTAGTTGCTGGCTGGGTAGGTTGGGAGCGAAAGATTATTTTATTTCTTTCCTTCCATATTTGCCAGAGGATGAATCTCGACAGGAGTTACCAAATTAGATTCAGTATGGGATTGTTGTAAATGCTATGATCCCAATTTTCGATTGTATCATTAATGTTGTTGCGGTCTTGGTTGGATCTGCGCATGGATTGCGCTCCTTGGTCCCAAATATGTTGACTGTAGTGGCACCCATTAAAGAGATGCTCTTTGGTTTCCTCCTGTTGGTAGCATAAGGCGCAAATGGAAGGTCCTATGAAGCCTCTTTTCCTTAGGTTGTCCCACGTTAGGGCTCTGTTATGCATCACGAGCCATAAAAAGGTGGAGACTTTGGGCCAAAGAGCCGGATTCCAAACTTTACTCCAGATGTGTTCTTTTCTGTGTTCTTGATGTTGACCCTGTAGTAGATAGGCTTCCTTTATGTTGAAGATACCGGCTGTTGAGTATCCCCATATTAGAATGTCTGGTCCCTCTCTTGTGAGGATTTTCCTGCGCTTGGTTTGAGTATGCCAGCCCTGTAGATTGAGATTTTCCTGGATCTCGAGCTCTTGATGTGAGAGTTTCCATTGTCGCCATTTCGGTTGCCGCATTTGAGGTTTCCAAAGGTTTCTGACTTTTAGGGCCGTGTTCCCTTGGAGGGCTCGTTTGAGGTCGGATAGTTCCTCCATGGCGTCCAGTGGTTTGAGTTGCTGCCATGAATCTTGCCAAAACAGGGCACTTCCTCCATCTCTGATTTCCCAAAAGGAATGATCATGTATCAACGTGCGATTCTGACAAGCTGTATTCCAGATATGAGAGCCCTGTAGTTGATTGTTGTGACGGATTAGTTGGTTCTCCGGTGTGAATGGGGTGTACTTTCGTTTCCATAGTTGTGCCCAGGCTGTTGTTGAATTTTTGAGCCATCTCCACCAGATTTTAGCCCCCATTACCTGATTGAGCTTCCCTGGATCTCTGAGTCCCAGTCCTCCTTGATTTTTTGTCTTGCAAAGTGTTTCCCAGCTGACTAGCGCCCATTTCTTGTTGGGCTGATGACCACTTTAGAGGAAGTTTTGCTGAAGGTTTCTGATGGCTTTAATGACTTTTTTGGGTGCGGCCAGGGCTGTGAACAGGTAAGTGGGTAGTGCTCGCAGTACAGACCTGATAAGGACCAATCTGGAGGCGATATTGAGAGGTCGAAAGGTCCAATTGCTCAACCTGTTCGAGATAGAGAGGAGGAGGTTGTCCCAAGAGATGGAGTGAATTGTCGATCCTGCGAGGGGGACTCCTAGATAATTGGACGGAAGGGAGCTCCTAGGTATCCCCAGAAGTCTGGAAATGTGGATCTGGACGCAAGACGGGGTGTTAAAGAAGAAGAGCTTGGACTTGTCCAAATTGAGCACCATGCCTGAGGCTTCAGAGAAGTCTGACAATATGGAATTGAGTTTGATGGCTTCCCTGGTCGTGGGAGAGTTCATTAGGAGTGTGTCATCCACAAATTGGCTATGAGAGGGTGCTGGCTGGATGTTGTGCAAGGGAAGGCCTTTAAGTGAGCCTTCTCGTATGGCTGTCTGGATATAACGTCCCAGGCCCTCTGCCATGAGCACAAACAAGAAGGGGGATAGGGGGTCCCCCTGTTGTATACCTCTTGACGGTGAAAACAGTTGGGAGGGAACTCCATTAACCAGAATGGAGAAGAAAGCAGAGGAGGTGAGGTTTAAGATCCAATTTATCCAGCCCTGATCGAATCCAAAAGAATCTAGGACAGCTCTAAGGTACTTCCAACTGGCTCGGTCGAAGGCTTTGGAAAGATCAAGTTTGATGAGCATACTTGGAGTTCTAGTGGTTTTGAGGGAGTGGATGATCTCGTGTGTCAGGATAACACTGTCCATGATTTGTCTTCCTTCTACATACCTAGCTTGCTCCTTTGAGATGACGAATGGCAGAATGGGTTTTAGACGATTGGCTATGACCTTCGTGATGATTTTATAGATCACATTGCACAGGGCTATGGGTCTGAACTGTTTGGGGTTTGTGACTCTTTCTTCCTTCGGGATGAGGGTGAGAAAGGTGGCATTTAGAGCTGGTAGTACCAGTCCTGAAGCTCTTGATTCTTATACCACCTCCCATACCTCGTGTTTGATCAGGTCCCAACAGGAGTGGAAGAAGTCCGTGGTGAATCTGTCCGGTCCGGGGGCTTTTCCTGGAGGCATGGTTTTGACTGCTTGGTTTACTTCTTCTTGGGTGATAGGCCGTGTCAGCGCTGCATTTTTCTCTGGAGTGACCAGCGACGTTATGTGCTCTGTGACCCGCTGAATGGCTTCCGTTCTGTCGACATTCGGGTCCGTTAGCAGGTCCTGATGGTACCTGAGAAGATCTTCCTCGATTTTGGCATGTTCCCTGATGATGTTGCCTTGAATATCTTCCAGGTGGGTGATCCTGTTAACATGTCTTCTATGTATCATAGCTCTGTGAAATTTTTTTGTGTTCCTCTCCCCTTCCTTGAGCCATTGCACCCTGGATTTCTGTTTCCATAAGATTTCCTCTTGCTTTCTTCTTTCTTAAAGTTGTTCCTGTAGTTCGGCCTCTTCTTCCATTAGTTCTGCAGTTCTGAAGCAAGAGATGAATGTTTTCTGGATCTCCCCCAATCGGCTTTCTAAAGTCCTGATGTTGTGGAGTATATCGCCAAAACAGTTTTTGTTCCATTGTTTCAAGCTTTGTTTGAAGTTTTTAAGGCACTGTTGGAATTTGTACATTTTGGATCCATGATCTATTTCCGCTTGTGCCCACCAGGATTTAGCAAGTCGCTGAAAGTTTGAGTGCTGCAACCAGAATTTCTCAAAGCGAAAAGGCTTGTATCTGGGTGGGTCTCCCAGATTTAGCTGCAGAGCAATAGGCCAGTGATCTGAGCCTGCTTTTGGTAGAATGAGGCTTTCCAAACAGGAACCTGATTCCAATATCTCTTCTGTGACTAAGAAACGATCCAACCGATAGGCAACATGTTGATTGCCCGATCTGCAATTGGACCAGGTGAAGGTGCCATTGCTATTTTCTATGTCTACCAAATTTAGATTGTCAATAAGAGTTCTGAACTTACCACTATCTTGTTCAAGTTTCTTGGTGCCTCCTGTTTTCTCCTCCAGCCTCAAGATCATGTTGAAGTCACCGCCGAGGATCCAGTTTGGTGTTGCTTCCAGGGTTTTGATCAGTTCCAGCCGCTGCATAAAAATGTCTTTGTCCTGATGGTGGTGGGGCCTGTAGACGTTGGTGATGGCTCCTTCCTGATTTGATCCAATGACCTCGAAATGGGCAGTTATTGTGCTTATCGTTGTGAAGGGCTTGCTGATTGTGATACTGTGTGGGTCCCATAGGATGGCCAGGCCCCCTGAGGTCCCTATTGAATCTATTGTTAGGGAGTTGCATGCTCTCCATATGCGTTGAAAGATAGCTTCGGCTTCTTCTCCTCGGCATTTGGTTTCCTGTAGCATCAGAATGTCTGGTTTTTCTGCTATGATGCAGTCTCATAGAATCCTTTGCTTGGATCTACCGTTCAGTCCTCTAATGTTCCAGGTGATGACCTTCATCATTAAGAGGGGGGGGCGGAGTGGAGGTATCCCTCCGAGAGCTTGTGGATCTGACCCAAGTTTATCATAAGGTTGTCGGCTTCCTTGATCAGTTGGTGCACCATTTTCCACCCTCTTCTTTTGTTCTCTCGAGGGATTCTCTTCGAGCCAGAGCTCAGGTCCGTTGCTATGCCCAGGCGTGCCGTGGATCCAGCTGAAGAGTTTAGAAAGACTTTATGGACTTTGGGCAATTGTTCTTCAGGGAGGGTGTGTAGGTCTTTTTGGTTGAGCGCTTCCTCCAAATTTTCCAGGTCTATTCCTGCCAGGTCTCAGTCATCAATCAGCATTGGAGTATCTCCTTCCCCTTCTCCTCTGTCTTCTGTGTGGGTTTCACCTGTTGCAGTATTGGGGTTTATATTGGGGTTGTTCGTTGGCTTCTGTTGAGGGTCCTTGTGTGGATCTTGGATTTCCTCTTCTTCCGACAGTTGGTCCAAAATCTCATACGAGTTTTTGGTTGCAATTTTTTGACTGGTATCTGGGATTTGCTTTCTCAGGGGGTTCCGCCTCCGTGAGGTGACGGTGGTGAAGCCGTCCTTCTGCTTAGTTTCACTTTCCTTTGCAGCTTGTTTGATAAGAGGGCAGTCCCGAAATAGGTGGCCGTGCTCATGGCATCTCCTGCATCTAAAAGGGATGTGCTCATAATCCAGGGTTTGTTTCCAGTCCTCATCCTGATATTCAAGGGTCACCATTCCAGGGAGTGCTTTGGAGATGTTCATGTATACGCAGATCCTAGCATAAGAGGTGTATTTTCTCTGCTTCGTAGCTTCTGAGGCTTTGACTTATTGTCCTAGGGTATTGCCTATACCCATAAGGATATCTTCCAACCAAAACTCCTGTGGGAGGGAGTATAGACGTATCCATACGGGGGCCATAGTAAAATCTTCTTTATCCGGACTGAATCTTTCCGTCCAGAAGCGTAGGAACAACCCTGCAGAGTTGAAGAAGTATGGTCCATTCTCAAAGATCCTGTCCTTGTCCTCTAGATTGTATAAAATGATGGTGAAGAAACCCTTGGAGCTGAGTTGCACCTCATAGTCTCCTTTGGGATTCCACCAATGTTTAATCCACTTGTTGAGGTCCCTCTCTGTGGGCCAAAGTCCTAGGAATTTTCCAATGAGGGCATGTTCTTTCATAAATTGTGTATGCTCTCCAACCCTAGTTGAGCTAATGAGATATCTCAGAGGTTTTTCCAGTTGTGGAATACATTTACCTGGCTCCCAACTCCGTGGTAGTTTGGGCTGGGATGTTCCTGCTTCTGTGTCCATTTCGGTTCTCAGACCCTGCTCCTTGGCTAAGAGTTGATATCTTATCTGGGGCGACGGTTCGAAGGTGGGTCTCCTTGCCCTAACGCCCGATTTTTCATTGGCCGCCACATTACGATATGAGGGGGGTTTCCCCCCCCCTCCTCGCCCATATCGGTGTATCCCTGACCACCAAGTAATCGTGGTCGTCTCTGGTTGATTGCTCTGCCTGGTAATGGGTGCGTGTTGCAGCTGGCTATGTCGTGGGAGAGCTAGGGTTTCGTATCAGAGCCAGACCCATCGTCTCATCAGTTCTAGTGTTTAGTATGTTTGATTGTAGACTCAATTTTTACTAGAAATTATTTCCCACCATAATTTGTGGAAATATTTCTATATGGCATTATGTATTATGTTGTGTTTGGAGTGATAAACTAATATTTAAAAAGTAAGCATTTAAGGGTTGATTTGATGATTTTGTTTGCAGTAACGATGATTTCGATTACCACTTTTAAAAAAATGTCATTTTAATACCCCAAATTTAAAATGGGTTCTACCGAGTAGCAGTCAATTTCAATTTGATGATTTATTTTGAGGTTTTGGTTTTAATGGTACCGACTACTAAAAATAAAATTTCAAAATATCTATAAATTTAATGTTTTGAAAAAAAAATAAAAAAAAAATTGTAACATTTTTTTTTAGGTGTTGATTTGAAGGTTTTTCTGAGCTATTGTCTGAGTTTTAAAGGTCGTGTTTGAAAAATGTTGTAATTTTGACCCCGTTTAAAAAAATGGTGCTACCGGTAGCACCACTTTTTGATTTGGGGGTTGATTTTGATGCTTTTTATGCAAAAATATGGATTTTGGGGGCTAGAGTTCTCGTTTTGAGGTCACAGTTCTCATTAAGTTGGTAACTATGCTCTAGAAAGGGTCATTTGACCACTCCTTAGGCTCCCCCTCTATTAGAATATAATGTTGGAGGAAGGGTCAATTGGTACTTTTATTATATCCCCTCTATTAGAATACTAATCCCAATGAAGGGTCCATAGACAATTCCTCGGGCTTCCCCTTGATGAAAATACTTTGTTCAAGGAAGGATCTGTAATATCCCATCAAGGTGTTACTCTATTTTTCCTCTAATACTAATAAATTTACTTGAAATTCTATATCGACGTCCAGTAATGAAATCTAAGTATCCAAAAAGAACACAGTACATAATTGTGCCATGAATCCATAAAGAATTTATAACTATACTACCACTCCTTCTAACTAGCGATGCATAAATTAAATACTCATATAAAAATACCTATAAACCTTATATAATAGAAGCGAAAGTGTTAATTCGATCGTGCTCCAAATCCCACAAACTTGTATTCAATAAGATCCCATGAACTATTCCTCAACAAGATCCCACAAACCAATCTTCAATAAGATCCCATGAAACAATCTTCAATAATTAGGGAGAAATCACACCAAGGGTTTATTATCCTCCCAACTAACACAACCATATTCACAAGTGTTTCCCCTGAGTAGAGCTCAAACTTAATGAAGTGAGGAAGTTTAAGGAATATATAAATTCTCTCCAAAGACAACTCATTCCCATACTCATAGGTTATGGGGTGCATGGAATTACCACTGTCACCTATGGTGATCGAAAAAACACTCAACAATGGAATCCTATACAAATAAATAACATGTATTCGAAAGGATTATAATGTATTATATTCTTATCTGATTAATATTAATGCAGTGGAAAGGCCCTTGGAATGACAACACTACCAACCTCCATGGAAATTTCACATGTATCGATATTATTACTACCATCAACCCCTAATGATCACAACAATAGTTGGAATTGGTGACCCCTACCCACAAACAAAGATATCACTACCACATTCAATGAAAACTAACCAAAACCATGCAACAATGGATTCTTTCTCGACAAGGATCCTACAGAAACCTTCAATACCTAGTGATCATAGTCACACTTGACAATGGCATCGTAAAAGTTAGGCCCAACTGGTATAAGGAGCTAGGAAAAAACTGATATTAACTACCACTTCATGATTTAGGTACATTCCCATCCCCTTATTCAACATAGGTTGAGTTAGATCATTTCCTCACGAGCTAGCCAACTTCAACAATGGGTAGGTCACCTCTTTCATAATCCATCTCAATGTAACATCTCCCCAAGAATTGTCTCTTGTCCTTCCCACTTCTCATGTAAGGGTGAATTTACAAGTGTTAAGAACAAGGATAAAGTATATTTCAATCCTTTTCCCTTCTACTTTACTACCCAAGTTAACTTTGGATGTCATTTTCACGAGTCTTTTCCCATTTTCCAAGCTTCCTATGCACTAGGATTATTTGTTCACCTTCATTGAGTCATGATCCCTTCACTTGAGTGGCTTTCCCCATTTTCCACCAAGGTCTGAAACTATAATAGATTATCTCATCCAAGTTACCACTCCATATAAATTATCATCATCATAATAAATTGCATCATCCTATGAAACATAATAATGGTAAGGCTCAAACACATGTGTACATTATTCTATCAAAAATAAACCATCCAACACATGTATACATCATTAATCATAATATGAAAATATCAATGACAAGTAATTTGATACATAAGAACAAATCATATTAAATCATCATCAAGGGTAAGCAATATTATGCAATCATCATCAAGAATACCAAGTATTCGAGTAATGTCATCATTAATATCCAAAATATTAATAAATAAATAGGTATGTTAAACAACAAGTGTATATAATATCAACCATACCATCACAATGGCTACTCATGTTAATCATCATCCCAGAATTAGAAAAATGTTCAATGCATATTAAGCCTTAAATTAAGGATAAAATAATGTTCATTACAATCTAAAAAATAGCATAGGTGTTTAGGTCTATCATACTCAATCATTCATAGAATCAAGAACAAGTAGGATGGTGATTCTAGGACTACCATCTTCTATTAGTCAACCAAAACATCAATACCTACGTAACACATGTATCATAAATAGATCATGCAATATAAATAAGGGACATTGTCTTGGACAAGCACACAATATTTTTAATAATATGTCAAATAAATATTACTCATCATAAGCCACCAAGCGTATGATCATTAGGTCACACCTAAGCCTCATTGCAAGTAGATATGAAGAAGAGGGATCATCCCAGAAAAAGGAGGCCATCTATCAATAAAATGCAATGTCTAGCCAAGGGTAGATCAGACAAAGAATATTAATCGAAAAATAAAGGAAAGACATGCTTAATAATATTTAATGAGGGGAAAATCAACACATGTTACTGAAATGGAATTCATTATCCACTAATCACCAAGGAAATTGAACCATATCCCTGAAGGGTTGATACCTGTAACCATTTGATATTAATGACAAACAAAGAGGCAATTATCCATAATCAATAGTAACATATTCCATCCTTGCAACCAAAGCCTCATACCAGAACCAACATGCACCATAGGGTGTTAATTTTCTCCCCCTAATAATAGGACTATGGCTTGAGAATCAATTCTATATTAAGAAACCAAGTATGAACAATTATTTATTTCCATATTCTAAATTGTGCATCTTCTTCGATCACATCATTATACCAAATCATCATCATCAATCAAATTCACATTATCACCATATATCCAATGATAATAACTTTGAACTCAATTATTATATGATCATCATCCCCATCATTAATCAAAATATTTAACATCCTTAGAATAATAAGCATCATGAAAGAATCAATGAATCCTCAAGGTCATCAAACCAAGCACTATATGACATTATTTTTATTCACCTTAATAGAATACACATCATCAAGTCATTGGTATAATTTATTAGTATTATCTAGATCCTCAATATCAATTAATGTATCTTTATCGTTTTTTAATATTCATTAATGGCATCAAATTACCATATCACCACTAGTTTATCATGTATTTCATCAAGTAAAAATCATCAAAAATTATATACCTGTGATTGGGTAAAGGAGAAACCAATCCTCCCCTTTTTCATCCCAATCACACCTCCAAGGATTATTGAACTACTCAACCAAATTTCAATCACCTTAGTTGTAAATAATTCACACATGTAATGACATGCACGATCAAGACAATCATGGAAACTAGCTTGTTATTCTGAACTTTTATCCACGTCATCATGATCAATTTAGCATCGACGTTGAACTAGCATGTGGGTAACTATTTCAATAGCCAACCCCATCAAGTATTTCTTGATCACTTGAAATATAGTTATTATCATTAAATAAAAAATATTTCACATCATCATTAAATCAAATTGGTGACATGAAATCAATATCCTTAGAATTTTCAAAAGAAACAATAGCATTAATACCATAAAGTCAATATCATTGAATCAACATTATCTTTAAATCAACATCCTAAACATTATTAGTATCAATGAACCACTCACATTTCATTAATATTTGAGCACACACTTATACATAGAGGGGGGTGTGAATCAGTATAAATAATAAAAAAATATATTATTTATTTAAATATTCATCAACCATACGAAAGAAATCATACATAATATTAACTAAAGTACACATAATTTACCTAGAAACTCTTTTGGGAGAAAACCACAATTTTTTTTTATAGTTTTATAGGCACCAATCTGCTGTTACAAAAATTTGTAGGAACCAACCTACTGGAGACACCAATCCCCATTGGTACAAATCATGGTAGGAAACGACCTACTCTTACAAATATTCATGGGAACCAACCTACTAGAGACACCAATCCCCACTGGTAAGCACCGACTTAGCAAGATATACTAATATATTTTTTTGAGAAGCACCAACCATCTATTATAGTATAACTTCCTCAAAATATTATGAACATTCACATTGCCTTCAACATGTCTTCTCGCTACTTCTTCCTTCACCATATTTCTTCACTATTTAAACCTTCATGAGATATATTATCTATTTCTACCTCCACAAGGTTTGTTAGCTAGATTTACCTTTACTGAGTGTACTTGCTATTTGTTCCTTCACCAGATCTTTTCACTATATTTTCCTCCACAAGGTTTGTTCTCTAGATTTTCCTTTACCAGGTTTGCTTTCAATTTTTCTCTTGATGATATATATTTGCTATATTTTCATATATATATTATTCTTCGTTGCATTCTTCATCAGTCTCTCCTTTTGGAATGATATTCAATATTTACTCATATCATATTCTCCTCCTCAAATATTACATTTCGACTCATCTCACACACTCCTGTTCAAATATTACATTTATGTATATACATCATCATGACCCTTTTTGAATACATGCATTGTTTCATTAATTAAATAATTGATTCTTTTTATTTCATCTTTTCACATACGATGGAAAAATACAGCAATCCTCCAAAACCATGGGCTTGAAACCACCAATGGTAAAACCAATTGTAAAATACTTATTGGAATTTTTACATACACTTTTACCTCCAAAACCATAGGTTTGTAAGACATTTCCTTTGAATTTTTCACATGCACTTTTATTTCCAAAACGATGGACTTGAAACCGTGGGCTTGTAAAATATTTATTTGACTTCTTTACATGCACTTTAAAATATACTAGTATAATTCACTTTCTACTTTTTCATGTGCACCCCTTTATATATATATATATATATATATATATATATATATATATATATATAGGGATGCTCCTCCTTACTGACAAATTCCTTAGAATAATATAGGGATGCTCCTCCTTACTGACAAATTCCTTAGAATAACATCAATGACCACATGTTCATTGTAATTCCTTAATATGATATATCAATTAAAACATGTTCAACAATCTACCCCTTTGTCATTGATAGAAATCTTGTGAAGAAATGCATAATCCACCAGGAATAAAAATAATTCTTCCCCTGTCTACAACTCTCCGCCTATTTGCAACTCCCCCCCTTTGATATCAATGGAAAAGGGATTCTCCCCGTGAGCTTGTGTTTTTCCTTAAGCACTTAGTGACTATATGAGAGGTATATCACTCCCAATTAATGTATGAGATATTGAAATGTTTCTTTATTCCATGAATATCAAAAAATTATTCAAATTCATGTGAGATAAACTCACCTCCTCTCTATGATCTCAAGCACTTTATTTTCAGTTTAGTTTTGTTTTCAACCAAGGCTTTGAGTTCTTTGAACTTCTCAATCGCTTCATATTTTTTTTTATAAATGTAACCCATGTCATTATAGAGTAATAATTAATGAGAAACATAAAGTAATTTTCACCTTCTATAACTTTTGTTCTTGTAGGCCCACATATATCTATATGAACGAGTTCCAATGGCTTTGTTGTTGAGTGCTCCTTTGATTTGAATATTTCTCTTGACTGTTTCCCCTGCTCACATTTCATGAAAAAATTGTACGAATGTTTAGAAATATTTTGCATGTTTCTCACTACTTGTTTAGTATTGATTTTTACTAGATTATCAAAGTTCATATGGCCCATTATTCTATGCCATAACCAACTTTCATCTATTTGTCTCATATAACACATTTCTCCTTGAATATAATTGAGGATATATATTGTTTCATGTTCTATATTCATTTTCCACTAATATTCTTCATCCTTTCTTCCTTATTTCACAACCTTGAGAATTAAATGTGATATTGTGTCCTTGATCACATATTTGACTAACAATGAGGAGATTATTCTTCAAACCTTCAACATACAATACATTTTATGGTTTATTCTTTCCATTATTAAGACTTAGAGTACATTTTCCATCTATCCTTGTGGTATCATTATCTCTGAATGTCACACTTCCTTCTTTAACTTATTTCAAGGTGAGGGACTTTATTTTGTCATTTTTCATTTGGCTTGAGCATCCACTGTCAACATACCATTCATTTCCTTTGTTTTGAGTATGAAGGGAAGTTTGCAGAGGCATATATTATGTCTTTTTCTCATTTTATTTGTCCTTATTCCTTTTCCAAACTCCTATCAGTTCTTTCTTTTGTTTATAAATGGTATGTTCTTCCCTTTTTTTCTAAAAGTTTTCCCTAGGACACTTTTACAAAAACGTGCTACATGCTCATAGTTGTTGCACTTATAAACTAGAACATTGTAATAAAATAAAGGGACACATGAATTATAGTTTATGTAACTTTGAGAACCCATAACTACTTCTTTCTTTGTTCCACACATAATTATTTATAAAATGTTCTATAAAATCTATTTCTTTATGACCAAAATGATTACAATAAAAGTAATATCCAAATTAAAAAATTTGGTACCGATTCATGT
Organism: Picea sitchensis; assembly: GCA_010110895.2. Classification (NCBI taxonomy): domain Eukaryota; kingdom Viridiplantae; phylum Streptophyta; class Pinopsida; order Pinales; family Pinaceae; genus Picea; species Picea sitchensis. The sequence continues at coordinate 129,524 of SNQJ01S0001124.1, forward strand.
GAGACAACCTTCGTGGGAAAGATATTTTGAATATGTCCTTCTTTTTGGAAGGAGCAACAATTTTTTTGTGGAACACAATTTTATTTCTTCTAAATGTCTTCATCATTAATGGAACGTTTGAGTAAAATAACATATATTCTATATTTGTCTTCATTTACTTTCTTTGGTGGCTCTGTAGCCTTTGAATCTTCTTTGGTGGTCATATGGATATTTTCATAACCAAGACAAGTCTTAATGAATGGATACATTTGACAATTGAAGATGTAATCTAAGGCTCAAGTGCTCTTTTCAAACTTCAAGCTTATATTCACCTTAACAATTATTTTCTCTAGTTCCTTTCTTAAGGAAACAATTTTAGATTCTATCTTTTCACAGTATTCTTCCTTTTCCTTCAGCTAGATTCTCACGACTTATTATATACTTATTGCCTATTCTAATCGAACCTTTAGGTTCATGATAATATTTTTTATTTCTTGAAGGATTTGTAACATTTTGTCTTTTGAATCATGATCCTCTTCCTCATATTTCTACAGCTGCTCTTTTTGTTTCAATTTTTTTTTCCTAAGATTACTTATTTCTCTTAAGGAACACATGATTTCTTATTCGAAATCCACTTCCCCATATGTTTCGGCATTTTTCTCTTCTTATGAGTCTATCATTTATATCCCTTTGTCCTCGTCAATATTTTTTTGTATTTCCAAAAAAAGAGTTTTTTCTCTATCACTATCGAAACTAATTTCACTTCTTTCTTCATATGAGTCACTAGCCCCTCTTGAGTAGAGACTCTTCTTCTACTTATAAGGGTTCTTCTCCTTTTTGTGCTTGTCTTGTTTATGTATATTTTAATGATGTTTTCTCCCTTTCTTTACTTTATTTTAATGATGTTTTCTCCCTTTCTTTACTTAATGGTCTTCGTCATAATCACTACATTCTTTTTTTGCATATGGACACTTAGTAGAAAAATGTCCTACTTCTACACAATTAAATAATTTAAAGGGAAACTTACCTTTGTATTTTCTAGATCCCTTTTTGAGATTTTTTACAAAATTTTCTTCCTCCTGATCTAACTCACAATTGGAAAAATTGCCTAAGATATGTTTTTTGTTCTTCATCTTCTTTGATAATTTTAAATATTCTTCTTTCTTTGTTGACTTTTTTTTTTTCAGTCCTCACTTCATATGTAGTGAGAGTCCCATGAAATTCATCCATTGTTAATTTATTAATATCCTTCATATCTTCAATAGCGGAAACTTTTGCATCAAATATTAAGGGGAGTGACCTTAACACCTTGTTTACAATCACTGGTTCTTCGACTATTTCACCAAGTCCTTTGATGATATTGACAATTTTATTCACATGGAGGATATAACCTGCAACATTTTCTTCGTCTTTCATTTTAAGACTCTCAAACTGTCTTCAATGAGTTTGAAGATTTTTCTTATTAACCTTGTCATCGCCTTCATAGAAATTTTGAATCTTTTCCCAAATTTATTTTGACTATTTGCAGTGCATCACCTTGAAAAACTTGGATTATGATAGACCTCACAAGATGAAATTCATGCCTTTTGAATTGTTTTCACTAGGCTTCTTCTTGCCCGCATCTGTTGGTGGAGTTGTTGGGATTGTATAAATAGTATTGAATGATTTCCAAATATAAAAAACAAGAGACATTAAATAGGTTTGCATCCTTATGTTCAAGAAGGTATTGTTTTTTCCATCGAACAATGGAGCCCTATTTTTGGAGAAACTTTCATGGACAAGCATGTGTGCTCTTGAGATCTACCTTCCAACAGTTATACCATTTCCAAAGGAACCTTCTCTCATACTGATTATTGAGCACACACTTATACTCAGAGGGGGGAGGTGAATCAATATAACAAAATATTTTAATTTATTTAAAAATTCATCAACCATAATAAAACAATTGTACATAATATTAACCATGGTACATAGAATTTGTGTGGAAACACTTTTGGGAGAAAACCAAAAAACATTTTCTTTATAATTTTGTAGGCACGATCCTATTGTTACAAAAAATTGTAGGCACCAATCCCCACCGGTACAAATCCTTGTAGGAACCTATATACTCTTACAAATGTTTGTAGGCACCAACCTACTGGAGACACCAATCCCCACAAATAAACACCGACTTAGCAAGAGACACCAATCTTTTTCTTTCTATGGCACCAACCATCAATTATAGTATAATGTATTCAAAAGATGATGAACATTCACATTTCCTTCACCACATCTATTCTCTACTTCTTCCTTCACTAGATTTGTTCATTTTTTCTTCCTTCACCATATTTGTTCACTATTTTTTACTCCATAAGGTCTATTTTCTTGATTTACCTTTACTAGTTATGCTTGCTATTTTTTCCTTCACATTTTTGTCCACTATGTCTGCCTCCATAAGGCTTGTTTTCTATAGTTTCTTTTACCAGGTCCACTCGTTATTTCTTCCTTCATGAGATATGTTTACTAGATTGTCACTTATATATTCTTCACTAAATTCTTCATCAGTCTCTCTTTTTGGAATGATATTCAATATTTACTAATACCATATTCTCCTCTTTAAATATTACATTTCCTCCCATCCCACACACTCTTCACATTTTAGATGTATTTATATACATCATCATGACACGTATTGAAAATATTCCTTGATTAATTATTTAGTTAATTAATTCTTTGTATTTAACATTTTCACATACCATAGGAAAATACCATGGGATCAAAACCACCAATAGTAAAAGCAATTGTAAAATATTTATTTGAATTTTTACATGCACTTTTACTCACAAAAACATGGACTTGAAACCAAGAACTTGTAAAATATTTTCTTTAACTTTTTCACATGCACTTTTACTTCCAAATCCATAGACTTGAAACCACAAGGTTGTAAAATATTTGTCCTTTTAAATATACTAATAAAATTTACTTTCTACCTTTTCATTTACAAATCTCATATTCCTTATATATATATATATATATATATATATATATATATATATATATATATATATAGCAACCTGCGAACATTAGATATCATAACATCAATGACAACATGTTAAACATTGATACCAACCAATAACTAACTTTTATATCTTGCAAATTCGGTATCATAACATCAATGACAACATGTTAAACATTGATACCAACCAATAACTAACTTTTATATCAATATCATCTAACAACATCACTTTATTAGCATAATCAAGGTTATGAAGATTATTTATCATTGACAAAACCAATGTCATCAATATCTTCAACGATAACAACCACTTTAACATCAGCATGAACGTTAGTATCAAAAGTGTCACCCATTTGGTGTCACCCATTCATTGGGCCAATATCATCACCATTTTCTGTTAGAATTAATGATTAATTTAGGGATTGGTTTGGAGTTGGTTTTGGTTTGTTGGAGTTGTTGAGATATTCTCTCAACCTCCATATCTATGTTGGGAATAAGTTGGATCTGACTCCAACTATTTATATGTATTGTAATTGAGATTCAATGAGTAATACAAAATATTATTGTGTGAATTATCTGTGCTATGGATGCTCTTCAATTCTCTAATTTGGTATCAGAGCAAGGAAAACCTTGACTCTCTCACGAGAGGGGCTGGAATATGAGAGATTGAGAGCAGATCTGATTTTCTATACATATGAGAGTGTTGATTTTTAGTGTATTTGTGTGTGTTTTGTTTGAATTCCTGTGCACATCCGTCGTTGCTTGCAGCTAATTGAAGAGGACGAACTTTGTCAGTCAAAATCTGTTCACTTCATCAGCGAAGAGGAGATCGCAGACGAATTTCTATATTTCCAATCTACAAGAAGAAGTACATGCTCGTGTTCGTGGAAGGCACAAGTTGTTTCTACACATAAATTTCTGTCTCTGAGAGGAACAAGAGCATACAGATCGGTGGGTGCCCGTCCATACTCAGATCGCGGAGATCCATAGACTGGTGGAAGCGTTGAGATGGAATCTGCAAATCGATTCAACAAGGAATGAACCGTCGGTGCTAGTCATGAAGAGAGCTACAGGCAGTTTTGTGATAAAGCTGCTGACCGTTTCATTTACTGCTACGTGGAATTTTAGAAATCAATTCGCTAGGATATCAATTCCTTTAATCAGATCAGCTGTGGTAGGTTATGGAAGGGTCAGATCTAGATCGGACAAGACGAGATCGTTGGTTTTATTTATTGCAGTCCTGGAGGGCGATGATTGATGGTCTTCCTAGTATCAATATTTATGATCAGTGATTTTTGGTATTCGCCTTTCAATGTTCTCTTTGTTAAAATCTGGGACCTCTTGTCAAATGAGTTGTTTTATTTAGTGAGAAGATTGAGATGTGTGTTTGTGAGTCTATATACAATTATAAATTATGAAGAATCAATTATTGAATAGACCAACATAATTCAAATTGGTGGGTCTCCATGGCGTGAGAACAGATTGCTAATTTAATTATGTCTAAGTTTGTTCTATGCTGATGTAACTCGTCGTATTCTTGGAGCATTAGTTACAGGTTATTTGTATGAAGGTCAAGTTGTTTGATCAACTTCTGAATACATCCAGTATTTAGACTATTCTCCTAGATACTGACGGATAGTCGAAAGCTAAGTATCCGATAGATGGAGGAATGTCCATGGGATGGTTCATTACTTGACTACTTTTCTTGTGGAAGACTCGACGAGCCAAGTATGTCAATATTGTTGATTATTTCAATTACATCATGATGGTCAGAGGCGTTTTTATTTTAAATGAGTCGAGAGGGAAGCTCGAAGTTGTGGAGAAGAAAGAGCGTAAACCTAGAGATTTCAGAGTGGGTGAAAGTGTTGATGAAGACCAGATCAGACAGATATCTATATTGTAATTTGAGAATTGTAATCTGTGATTTATTTGTAATGTAATCATTAAGGAAGGGTGTTAGAATTAATGATTAATTTAGGGATTGGTTTGGAGTTGGTTTTGGTTTGTTGGAGCTGTTCAGATATTCTCTCAACCTCCATATCTATGTTGGGAATAAGTTGGATCTGACTCCAACTATTTATATGTATTGTAATTGAGATTCAATGAGTAATACAAAATATTATTGTGTGAATTATCTGTGCTATGGCTGCTCTTCA
>SNQJ01S0001124.1:142609-163966 GCA_010110895.2 Picea sitchensis
ATCTCTCCCATAATAATTATGTATTTTCTTTATTTTGGAATCTCTTATGAATGAATATTTTGTTGGTTTACTTGAAAATAAAGTGTTTAGAATAATAATCAAAATATAAATACTTTTTAATTGAAATTAAATTATTTAAAATAGTCCCCAAAATAGTAATATGTAAAAAAATAAGTAATTGAACAAATGCAGACAATAATAATAAAAACTAGATTAAATGAATTAAAAAATTAACAATATTAAATAATTATTTTATTTAATTTTTTAAAATAAAAAATGTTCAATGTAAATCAAATTTCTAATGACAATAAATTTTATCAAGAAAAAAAATAGTTTATATTTTAAACCAAATATATAACAATATACAACATTTTATATTTTGACTCACATTAAGATATTTTAATTTTGTTAGAAGACATAAATAACTTTCATGTCTTTATGAAAGACTCCATTATAAAAAAATTAATTTTGATGAAAATTTTATTTTATTATAAAATAGAATAAGAAAATAATATATAAAAGGAAAATACCATGGAATGAAAGAATGTGTGACACACTGAAAGGGTTGAATATGAAAAACAATTTTTCCTTGAGTGTCCTGTATGAACATGTTAGTTAGATGAGAACGCGTTTCTCCTTGAGTGCCCTTGTATGAACATGTTAGTTATATGAGAACACGTGAGTTATAGGAATCTATCCACAAAAACAATACCACAAAATCAATCATAGTTAGTCATAAAGGAATTTTAGTTAAATATTTTACTAACGTAAATCATATTTTTTTTAACCCCTTCCTTTGTGTTTTCCTCACAATCACAATTTTGAACACCAAAATGCATACTCTAATTTTATATATGCTTATTTGGAAGAAATGTATTTTACAATTCAATATCATATGTGATCAATGTCCTTAGAAAAAGTATGATTCTAAGTTTCCTTCTATGTAATACATCGCATCAGTTCAAACTTTCTATCTTTTTCACAAACGAAACACAAGTAGTTAGATTGTTTTAAAAACTTCTCTAAAACTTCATTTTTGTAATATATCGAACACAAACCATCCTTGTCATGCGACGAACATGCTGTGACATTACAATATGATGAACAAAATCAGACGTTACAACGTGATGAATATAGTAATGTTGCAATACATGTAAAACATATTAACATCGCACAGTGACAAACATAGTAACGTTGCAATATGGCGAACATAGTAATGTTGCAATGTGCTGAAGATAGTAATGTCGCAATGTGATGAACATAAATTGACGTTGCAATGTGACGAACATAGGCTTGTTGTCCTAATGTGGATAGTAATGTCGCAATGTGATGAACATAAACGAAATTCGTAGTGTATTGCACATCGAATTCTCATCACAATGCGATGAAAATTTCCTCACATCGCTATGTGACACACATATCTCGATGTCACAATGTTACAAACATTTCCAAATGTCGCAATGTCTTGAACATAGAAACGTTTCAATATACCAAACATAGTAACATCGCAACAAGATGAACATATACGTCTATCACAATGTGATGAACCTGGCCCTCGCATCTCAATCTGAGGAACATATCCATGTCCTCACAATGTAACACAAATAAATTAATGTCACAATGTGATGAACATATAAGTCAATCATAATGTGATGAACATTTCCCTGTCCTTGCAATATGGAGAGCGTACCCCTATCATCGCAATGTAATGAACATAAATGGATGTTGTAAGGTAACAAACCTTCCTCTGTCGTTGCAATGTGACAAAAATATCCTCACGTTGCAATGTGACTCGCATATCCTAATGTCACATTGTGACATATATTTCCAAATGTCGCAATGGGTCAAACACATCCCATTGTCACAATGTGATGCACACAACCCAACATGGCAATGTGACAAAAATAGGCCAACATTGCAATGAGATGAATATTTCTCAATGTCACAATGTGACGAACATAACCCTATGTGAGACTGTGATAAACCTATTTCAATGCCATAATGTGAGAAATAAAATCCCTTCATTGTAATTTTAAGAACATAACCTTACAATTCCATATTATGAATGAAATTTGATGTCACAATGTGACGAACAAAATCAGATGTCGCAATGTGATGAACAAAACATGATGAGCAATGTAATGCGATAGTGCATAGTAAAATTTTGTTTAACATAATCAACATGGCCCACTAGAATCAGATCCATGTGGTTAGCGAAGGTCATCCATGGGCATGGTCAACCATAATAAACCCCACTCAACCATAGTCAAACAAGGTCATAGTGAACCATGTTAATGGTCAACCATAGTCAACCAACGCCATTGTCAATTAATATATTAATGTATCAATAATTTAATAATGGATTACTAATGTCATTAAGATCAATGCATTATTACTTTATTAATGTATTACTTTATAAGTGTATTAATACTTTATTAATGTTTTTATACTTTAGTAATGTATTTATTAATGCATTTAATGTATTATATGTATGAAATATAATTTTTTTGTACTATTATAATAATAATGTATTATTAACATATTAAATTATTAGTGTATTAATACTTTGGAAATGAAAAAATTAATTAATACATTACATTATTAATGTATGAATGAATTAATTAATGCATTACATTATTAATGTATGAATTAATGAATAATTTACATTATACATTAATGTAAATTTCTACATTAATTTATAAGTTACATTAATGTATTAATACTTTAGTAGTGTAATACTATTCTATTAAAGTATTATTTAAATAGTGTATTTATTAAAAATATATTAAAATGTATTAATTAATTAAGTTAATACATTATAATATACATTAATGTATTAATGTGATTCATATTCATGATCGTAAGAAATCATGCTCATGGTCAATCATAATCATTTTTAATAAATGTACTCATGTGTTAATACTTTAATATTGTATTATTAATGTATTACTAATTTAATAATATATTTATTAAATAATCATTACATTAATAATATATTTATTAAATAATTATTGCATTAACAATGTATTACTTTATTAATATATTAATAGTTTAATAATGTATAATTTTATTAGTGTATTCATTTATTAATGTTTTAATACTTTATAGTATTAATATTTTTAAGCCTAAAGGCATACACCTATTGACAATGGGCAGATTTAATACGAGTTTAGAGCTTAATAAGTTTTCTATGAATAGGATTAAATATGGCTGGAATATTCTTAGTAGTCACACAAAATAAATGGTTGTGATTTCAATCATTAACTTCACATCATTTTATGTGTTTACTTTTTTACATTTACCTAATCATATTTAAAAATTACTTTGATAGCTCACTCATTACCACCTAAGAGATTAACATAAATTAAAATATTAACACGAGATAAATGAAGCCCAACCTTTATTTGTTAATCAATAATAAAATTTAATATATTCTTTTAAGGATTCTTTTCATCTTATCAGCCTTTTAGTGTTGATCAGCCACAATTATGTGACTCTACTAGTAATACGTGAATGTGTTACAATAAGCATTAATGCATGTTTTTTTTTACAATTACATGAAGATAATATTAATTAAAAATGTGCGGTCGAGGCACGAAAAAGGTACAAATAGAGCCAAAAATTTTGATTGCAACGTCTTCATTCATAACATTCCTACTACTAGCCTATATTCTCCTATATCTACATGATCTTTGCAAAATTTTCTTACATTCCACAATTTTATAGTATAACTACGATAAAAGATGCCCATGATAAGTATAGTCCTTAAATACATTAAGTACCCAACTGATGTGGGTGGAATTGTTCTTCGTCTTTCATTTCCTTCTGCGAAATTGGATAGTTCAAGTCGAAACTTGTTTGGCCTATTGATGGGGAGGAACCACTGTTGTTTTTTGTTTTTGGCCTATTGATGGGAGGAGCCATTGTTGTTTGTTGTTTCTTCAAGCGTTGGTGGATACTGGACCATCTAAATGTGCGATTTTTCAACTTGAGTGTTGATGGCATCTGATTTGTCATTCTACTGGTGCATGGCATCACGATGTTGAATTAGAATATTCAGAATTTGTGAAACCCGAGTTGAAAGAGAGAGTCGGTCCAACTGAGTTTGTTGCACTTCCTACCCTAAATCTTCCACTGTTGAGATGAGATCTTGAAAACGTGGATGAGAGCAGGAGATGGTGGCAAAATCGACGCCCTATTTAAGTATCGTTGCTACTTTTTTCTTCCCTGCCCCCTTACATGAACAATTTTCTTGGTACTCCTAAAGAGAATTGAGACCTAGAATCATGGTTGACTACAGGTCTGTTAATACCTTAGTGTGGATGATTCTAATCCCAGATTGAGAAGAACTTCGACAGTGGAATAGAATTAAGAGAAGAGGACCCTTGTCTTTGAACAAAGCTACTATATACCAAGAATTATTGTTGATTTGCAGCCACTTCCTTGTTTTTATAAGTGTTTATTGAACTTTGTAAATTGCATGCTTCTGAATTCTCGTTATGTCCTTGAGCTTTGGGGATCGGTCGGCACCAACAGGTGAATCAGGATTTGCATTAATGACAGGAAGAGTTTGTACCACATTATCCTTGGATCTCATGCGAAAGATTAGACCATTCCATAATAGAATGATCGTGCCCACGTTTGAACAAAAAATTCCACTCTCTGTTATGATTATGCTTGAACGTGGAACTTGTTCGAGCCCCTTCTCGAGCTTTGTATCCATTGCATCAGCGAAACCCTCCTCCATAACTGAACCAGACTATGACTTGATTATCCCACCTTGCATGAGTAAGGAAATCCCAAGGTTAATATTTGATGAGAAGATATATGTTAATAAGTATATGCCAGGGGATACCCACATTTTTGTGACGTCGCGGAGCCGTGAGGATACGACACCTGACACAAATTACTTTGATGCTTATGTGCATTGATTATGGGATTTGATGATGAGACAAACTCCCATTTATGTTAATATGCCCTTTTGGTAAGGTTAAGGTCAAATTTTCTTGAGTTTCCCTTTTGACATGATAAAATGAGACCTGGGAATGCTTGCTAGTTCTACGATAACTTTTTTGATGATGTTACTTCGATAGGCATTAGGAAAGGCCACTTTTCTCATACTACAAATAGTATTCTTTGAGTCTCCATGTTTAGTTGTTTGCAGTTGTAGTCACTTAGTTAATTGGACTCCTTTGAGCAGAGTATATTCTTCTTCTTGATTATAGCTTTTTTTTTCGAGACTCCATGCATATTTTATTCTCAAATTTCTTCTCAGATCTAGGATGACCCCTCGAATGTATTAATACTTTATTAACTTATTATTTTATTTGTGTATTAATAATCTATTTATATATAAATTAATTAATACATTATATTATTAGTATATCAATTAATTAATACTTTAATTTATACATTACTACATTCTTGTAATATATTAATGTTACACTACATTACTAATCTATTAATCAATCAATGTATACTTTGATGTATTAATACACTATTAATGTATTGATAGTTTAATATGTCACATTAAACATTAAGGTATTAATACTTTAATTTATACATTACAAAAATGTAATAATGCATTGCTAAATAGATTAAGGTCAATGTATTACTACTTTATTAATGTATTGATATCATAATAATGTATTTATCAATGCATTTATTGTATTAATGCATTACTTTATTAGTGTCTTAATACATTAGTAATGTATTTATACATTAAATACAATCGTGAGTGGGTCTAATAGTTGAGAACATGTGTTTCCTCTTAAGAGGTCACAAGTTCAAATCCATAAGGGGGTAGGGTATGTATCCCTTGTCCCACACCCAAGGGATTCTCATACACTAATTTGATCTCTCGACTAGTTTTATTTGGATATTGTGTGTTTTATTTTGTTTGCAATCTAGTCATTCAGCACCAAAATTGTGTTTCTCCCAAATTTATATCAAAATGCCAAAACATAGAACATTTGAACAACTGCCTTTCTTTATCCAATGGTTAAGTGGGTGCATACCTCCACACATTTCTCATAAAACAAGCCACCTTCATAGGTTAATTATTGGGGCTTAGGCCTATAGGTGGATTGGAAATCCACTCTTGACTCTGGGAACCAAATGTTAGGTTGATTGGTTCAAATCCGCTACCTAGAGTTTTTCAGCAAAGGTGGTCAGTCATGATGATCGTTACAGTTACTTAGTTTTAGAGAGTTCGAAGTTTAGAGAGTTGAAGAAGAGTCTCAGTGTATATTTAGTTGAAGAAAGATCTAGAATATTTGAGTCAATTATTAATATTTTTTGAGTATTTAATTATCTCTCGAGATGCAATGAAAGCATTAAGAATTTAAGAGTCTCATCTCGTCTCTTCTTTTGTTTTGGTTTCTGTGTATTAGCGTGAGAGTTTATACAATCATAACTGTAAGGAAATCACACCTTCCTCCATCAAAGTGGGTATCAAAGCGTGAGGTTAGATAACAAGCCAAGAGAAAATTCGTGAGAGGCCACGAATTATCCAGGACAACTGCAAGAATTTATTTCTTGAGATTGAGAGGAGGAAAAAGCCGTGTGCTGGAATAGGGAGAGTTATAGCTATCCAAACCCTAGTCGCAACCGCTTTATTTTGAACCAAACCCTAGTCGCAACAACTTTCTTTTGCAACCACCCCTTCTTAATTACGAGAGCTAAGTGGCAGGAGCACAGGAAATCACACCTTCCTCCATCAAAGTGGGTATCAAAGCGTGAGGTTAGATAACAAGCCAAGAGAAAATTCGTGAGAGGCCACGAATTATCCAGGACAACTGCGAGAATTTATTTCTTGAGATTGAGAGGAGGAAAAAGCCGTGTGCTGGAATAGGGAGAGTTATAGCTATCCAAACCCTAGTCGCAACCGCTTTATTTTGAACCAAACCCTAGTCGCAACAACTTTCTTTTGCAACCACCCCTTCTTAATTACGAGAGCTAAGTGGCAGGAGCACAGGAAATCACACCTTCCTCCATCAAAGTGGGTATCAAAGCGTGAGGTTAGATAACAAGCCAAGAGAAAATTCGTGAGAGGCCACGAATTATCCAGGACAACTGCRAGAATTTATTTCTTGAGATTGAGAGGAGGAAAAAGCCGTGTGCTGGAATAGGGAGAGTTATAGCTATCCAAACCCTAGTCGCAACCGCTTTATTTTGAACCAAACCCTAGTCGCAACAACTTTCTTTTGCAACCACCCCTTCTTAATTACGAGAGCTAAGTGGCAGGAGCACAGGAAATCACACCTTCCTCCATCAAAGTGGGTATCAAAGCGTGAGGTTAGATAACAAGCCAAGAGAAAATTCGTGAGAGGCCACGAATTATCCAGGACAACTGCAAGAATTTATTTCTTGAGATTGAGAGGAGGAAAAAGCCGTGTGCTGGAATAGGGAGAGTTATAGCTATCCAAACCCTAGTCGCAACCGCTTTAGTTTGAACCAAACCCTAGTCGCAACAACTTTCTTTTGCAACCACCCCTTCTTAATTACGAGAGCTAAGTGGCAGGAGCACACCCACCAGTTTGAGGTTTGCGGGTTTCAAAGCCAGGACATCATCCAAGAGATCTGTGGTTGTCTGTTGTTCAGTGTGTAGTCGTTGATTTTGAGATAGCCACCACCATTACTCAAACTTTAGTATATTCCAGTCGTGGTTTGAGGTTTGTGGGGTTTATGTGAAGCAGTATTTAAATGAAATCCATTTCCTTTCGTTGAAATAGAGAGAGCGACCACTGCCAAGAGTCTCAAAGAAATTTCCAAGAGTAAGGCACTGAAATTTGTTGGCATGATACAAAAAGTATATATTAAGGTTCATGCGAATTTTTGTTTTTTCGTATCAATAAAAAAATAAAAAAAATAAATGGATTTTTTTTATGTAGTCAAAGTTACAAAAATTTCAACTTTTGGTTTAGAGGTATTAAGAAAAAACATAGCTTCAAGCATGAGTGTTGCATATATATATGTCCATTCTCTCAAGGGATTGACATTTTGTGGTGAATTTGACTTATGGATATAGATTTGTGGACGGATTTTTATCTCCCATCACCTCTTAGTTTATCTTGGGCCACTAAGATGAAAACTAGACTACATACAAAACATTTATCGGGTATTGTGTTGAATGGGTTTGAAGAACCTCAAATATAGAAGCCCATGAGACCATGATTCAAGATCAGAACGATCAACTCATAGAAAACAAGAAGGATGATGTAGCAGCATTGTCTTTCATTCAAGAAGTCTTGGATGAGAGCATTCTTCCCAAAATTGTAGCAGCGTTCCAACGAAGCTTGAGATAAACATCGATCAGTGTCAAGATGATCCACATAGTGTTGTATTTTTTTATGAAGAACTTGCTAAGAAAATAAACAAGATATAGAGACTACAATTGTCCTGAACATTGCAGATAAATTTGTTGAAGAAATTTCGGAACAAAAATGTGACTTTGTACGAGATGCAGAGCATGATCATTATAAAGAAAGAGAAAACCATTGTGTAGATACACATGTAGATGATGAAATTGAAGTTGAAGATGAAAATGAAACTACCTTTGCAGCAATAGAAAAGTATGAGGAGAATCTAGTAATGGAAGTTGTTGAAGACATAAATGAGGCTACAATGAATGTTGAATTTTATGTTGAATTAGCATTTATTGAGTGTCTTGCAAAGCCAAAGTATGATGGAGATGAAAGTAGTTATGGAAAATTTGTTATAATTGTAGCAGAAGAAGGAACATAAAAAATGAAGGAAACCATCGAAGTTAAAGTTATTTCAACACTGGAAGAGGAGATTAAAAAAAATGAAAATGTTCTTGATCTTATAGAGTTTGACATAAATGTCCAATTAGAAACACCTAAAGTAAAAGCACATGCAAAATAAAAACCATATGTAATAGACAAAGATGATGAAGAAATATTGAAGAAAATGACGAGAGAAACACTGAAGTTGAAGCTGAAGAAAATGTATGTCGAATATAAAGTTTGGAGTAAAGATTAGAAAAAGTTTGTAGATCTTAGAGAGTACAAGTTATAAATGGTTAATCATTCAACCTGTGCTTACTTCACTACGACAAAGAATGGTTAATCGGTCAACCAAGGTAACCATTTACTTCTTTATTTTGTATTTGGTAACAACATAATGGTTGAAAAAACTATAAACGATACAAACAATACAAAAGAGACAGATCTATAATATGAAAGTGTTGAGTGCAAAAGTATTAGCTGATACTCTAAAGCTATAAAGATAAAACAAAACCAACAAATCAAGAAGTCATAAACAAATCCTAACGACTGGTACGGTTGGCCAGAACAACTCCTAGTGTACAATCACACATTATTGAGGTTATAACTAACATTGCCTCTTAAACTCAATAGTTACAAACATCATCACTCATAATGCCCAAGTGTTGTCACTCAAAAAAAAAATGTTTTTTCACAATGGCTTTCTACATATTTCTGTGAGTTGGTCTCGTGAGCCACAAAATTGAAGTGTGATTTCACTATTATTGACTAGCTTGCTTATGAAGTGAAAGTGAGTGTCAATGTTATTTCTTTTCTTATGAAAAACATGGTTTTGGATAAAGCAATTGATGAAGTATTATAATAGAAGATAGGATTTGGCTCCCTTTCTATATGTGACATGTCATTCAATAGTCTTCACAGCCACACATCTTGAAAGTAAGTTGAAGTAGAAATGACATACTCTACCTCTATAGAAGATATTGAGACAATGGGATGCTTCTTTGATGCCTAAGAAATCAAATTCGTGCCCAGGAGAAAAACATACCCTGAGGTTCTTTTTTGATCATCTAGGTTTCCTACAAAATCCCTGTTAGTGTAACTAGAAAGATGATTATCTTCAAACTAAGTGTACCATAAACTAAAATTTATAGTTCCGACAACATATCTCAGAATCCTTTTCACCATATTCCAGTTAGAATATTTGGTAGATTCCAAGAACCGAGAAACAAAGATGACTCCATACATAATATCAGGCCTATTTGTTGAAGATACAACAAACTGCCTACTAAACTTTTGTACAAAGTAGAATCCAATGTAGGGCCTTCATCGTGCTTGCTCAATTTTTTTCCTAGGGGTATAGGAGTTTCTATTGGATTGCAATATTCCATGCAGAATATTTTGATGATGTTTGTTGCATATGTTTGCTGACAGACAAAAATCCCTTTAGTTGATTGGTCAACCTCAATCCCTAAAAAATATTTCATTATTCCAAGATCTGTCATATCAAAATCATCTTGCATGGCATGTTTAAAACTGGTTAACTCAATATTTCTAGTATATATCATGTCATCAACATAAAGAGAGACTATCATAATTTTACCTTGCTGATTTGTTTTGGTGTAGAGAGTTCGCTCAATTTAGCTTATGTTGAAACCACTCTTGATCAGGTAAGTATCAATTATGCTGTACCAATATCTTAGAGATCGCTTTAATCCATACAAGGATTTGTTCAACTCATACACCTTGGTTGGCTACTCTTTGACTTCAAATATAGGTGGTTGATCCACATAGACCTCTTCTTCTAAGACACCATTCAAGAAAGATGATTTGACATCCATATTGTGTACTTTCCATTTGTGTTGATTTGCTATGGCTAAGAGAATCCTTTCATGTCTTTCTTTGTTTTTTTCAATCTACCCCTTTTCATTGAGTTTAGTCTTGTAAACACACTTGACACCAATACTTGTGTTATGTTTGCGAAGATAAACAAGACCCCTTGTCTTTTTCTTTTCAATAGATTCAATTTCTTAGTTCATGGATTGAATCCAATGTGGCTCTTTAGTTGTCTCTTTAAAAGATGTAGGTTGAAATGACATTAATGAAAAAATATTGTGTTGATCAATATCATCCAACTACTGATGGATTTATTTCAAGCTTCGAGTCCGTTGATTGTGAAGTTCAGAGGATGAATTTCTTCTTGAAGAAGGGTTGTCCTGAGAACTTTCAAGATTCCCTTGTACCCACAATCTTGAAAGGACATGCTGATGTGTTTGTTGTCATGAATTTTCTTTGTTTTCACGAAGTGGAAAAAATGGATTTTGACTGTCCATAGGGCAATTTTCTGACTCACTCCAAAATTAATTTTCAATAAATTTGGCATCCAACTCTCTACGTCGATTTATAGTAAACTATGCCAATATCACTAAGGGTTTTATGCGCCTATTGAAGAAGGAAACCCCTTTTATCTGGGATGATCCATCCCAAGAGTCCTTTGATTCTTTGAAGAAAGACTTGGTATCAGTGCCTCTTCTGAAGTCTCCTGACTACAATAGATATTACTTTCTTTACATCATCATGTTTGACGAGATGATTGGTATGGTTTTGGTTCAGGATGATGATGAGCTCCACAAGCACGTCATCTACTATCTTAGTTGAAACTCAGTCGGTCCTGAACTTAATTATTCTCACATTGAAAATCTAGCTTTGGTTGTCGTTCATGCAGTCCAATGTTTGCGTCATTATATATTGATTTGCAAGACTACTATGGTTGTTGATGTAAATCCATTTCGATACGTCCTTACCAGGCGTATCATAGGGGAAAAATATAATAAATGGATTGCCATTTTACAAGAGTTTGATCTCGATTTCGCTTCGGCGAAATCCAAGAAATCACTAGTCTTCGCAGAGTTAATATCTGATTTTCCACGATTAGATGAGGATGTTATCCATGTTTATTTGTTTGCAGACGAACACATTTTTCTTGTATCATCGTCCAACACCTAGTATGGAGACATTATTCTCTATCTTCAAATTTTGAAGTTCCTTCAGCATCTCTCATGAGATGACCGATGATGTGAAAGCTACCAAGCTAAGAATTATACTATCGTCAATGACAATTTGTATCGTCGAGGAATGGACAGTATCCTGCGTTGTTGTTTAACTCACATAAAATTTGAGTCATTCCTGAACGATTGCCACAGTGGGGCTTGTGGTGGTCATCTATCTCAGCTTGCGACAACCCAAAAAAATTTGCGAGTCGGTTATTTCTAGTCTACTATCTTCAAATATTGTATTAAAGTAGTTAAGAAGTGTCACCACTTCCAGGAGTTCACTCGGAAAATGCGCTCGCATCTAACGCCTTTTCACCCAGTCATTATCGTTGGTCCCTTCACCAAGTAGTGGGTGGACTTCGTGGATTTCAACCAGCTTTAGATGAGGGGCATCAACACATTATTGTGGTCATTGAATACTTTACTAAGTGGGACAAGGCCATGCCTACAGTTAAATCCAATGGGAAGACTGTCTCCTTCTTCATATTCAATCAGATTATCGTCCGGTTTGGTATCCTGACTGAGATTGTCACTGATCATGGAAGTCACTTTCAGAACAAAATGATGGAAGAGCTAGCATATAAGATGGGGTTTAGACATGGTAATTCTTCTCCTTATTAGCCCCAAGAAAATGGACAAGTAGAGGCTCTCAAGAAGTCTCTTAAGAACATTTTGCAAAAAATTGTCAGCGAGAGTAAGTCCAACTGGCACATTATGCTATATCCCACGCTCTGAGCATATGGAACCTCAGTAAAGACTGCCACTATTTTTTCCCCTTTCCATTTAGTGCACGGTGTGGAGTCGATATTACCTATTGAGTGAGAAATCCATTCTCTTAAGTTGGAAGTCGCGCTCCTACCTGACACTTCCGATCTCGAGCGACACCTTTTACACCTAGAGATTCTCGACGAGCAGCGCCAAGATGCCTCTATGATTATCGAGGAAAAAAAAGATGTGTGAGGGTCCATTACGATAAGTAGTATGTCCTCGATTGTATACTGAGGGTGACTTGGTCTTTTTCTATGATCAAGCCAAAGAACCACTGGGGGCAGGCAAGTTTAAACCCATGTGGCATGGTCCTTATATCCTGCGACGTGTATTAGAAAAAGGAGACTATGAGTTAGAATATTATGAAGGGAGTATGTTGGCTAAGCCCAAGAATGGGCTCTACTTGAAAAGATATTATGCTTAAGCCCAAATCTTGGGTGGAACTCTCTGTATACTAATGTAATTTACTGTATATATGTTTTCCCTTTCTTTTCATCTTGAAATTTCTTGTCGCATTTTCCCTTGGTTGGCATATATCGACGGAGTCCTCAGTCTACCTAGGATTCACAGATAGAGGCATTCGTCATACACAGAACATTTATTCCGCCGCTTGGGTGGTTTACTTACCCGAGGATCTACTGGTGTCTTCAGGTGGTGTATGCCTAGGGCCATCCACAAATAATGTGGCCGAATATAGCACCATTATAGAACTGTTGCGCGATTCTATCTCACATGGTATTCGATCGTTAGAATTTCACCTTGATTTTCAGTTAGTAGTATGCCAATTGAATGACACTTACCACATGTGTGATCCTACTTTACTCTGACGATTCCTACAGATACATATTTTAGAACAACAGTTTGATTTTATTACTTATTATCACATTCCTAGGAGTTCTAATCATGTATTTGATTCTTATGCTAATTTAGTTTTAGATTGTCATTTGTTACATAACTAAAGCAAAGAAAACCATCTCATCAATGTATACATTGTAAAATATAAGTAAAGCCGAAGATCCTTGTTTTATATATTTCAAAAAAATATGGTGTTTATAGTACAAAATTGGGGCTAATACCCTCAATACATATACAATTGATACTACAATATCCATGACATCTATGCCTGTGGTGTTAGATGTGTGTTATGGTAAAATACTACAGTGTTTGCGAGACATTGAAAGAGTCTTACCTAGGCCCTAGGCACACCAACCACCTGTCGTTGCATGGCTTCAGGAAGATCCTCTACCTGAACCATGGGAATCCTATGAGTCAAACGAGATTGGTTTCCCTACATGTTTTGTAGGACTCTCTCAGCTTCTCCTCCCACCGCCTCGTCTTCCCGGTTCCTTCGTCAATGTCAAGGAAGCCCTTCCGACCATCACAGACCAATGTCTACATTAGAGATATGTCTAGTTAGTACTTAAGCACCATCCAAATTTTTTTTTGTTTCACTAGACAAAAATACAAAAAAATGAAATATTTAAAAACATTTGACATACCTATGTCACCATAGGCAGTCCGTGGTGGGAGTGCCATGTATGGATCCCCTCTGAAGTTGATTGTTCCATAGGGATAGTCATCCAGAGCGATGAACTATCGCTACCACCAGTAGAAGAAATCCTCGTTGTAGGGTGTGGGAACCCTACCTCCCCCCTGTCATCTCATTACCTCGGTCCATCATTCCATGGCTGGATCACGAGGTTCTCTTGGAATAATCTGGACTCTAGGTCCCAAACCTGGAACCCGGTCGAAGAAGAAACTGCATAGGATAGAAGAAAACCCAAAATTCCTCTCACTCCCCTGTTTGCACTCTATCAACTCGCTCTTCATATTTTCCAGTAGTGAGGTACACCAGTCATATACTATGGGTCTCAGGAACTGTACTACGTAGAACATGAGTGACCTCAATTCTTGGTGCAACGAAGCCGAACCTATGATCCTGGTCAATACGAGGACAACAAGCTTGAGGCTGAGAAAATTTATCGCTCGAATGGGGAGTTGACTCCCGACCTTAGGAGTCCCTGCTACACAGTGGGCATTTATGTAGTCCTGTATTTTCATTCCACTCCCTACTTCTCGTGATTTGAGGTTTATAACCTCACCTTAACATGATCATATTCCAAACAAAAAGTAAATATATGCTAATTCAGTTCTCAATGGTTGCCCATCGAGATTGAAGTTTTCAGTCTCAGGGTCCCAGTAACCCACAATCATATCAAGCAACCTCACATGATCCCTCATCCTTTTGAGTGCCCAAAATTTGTATAAGCCAAAACTCTTCAAGGCCACTTGGGCCCCCAGATCTCGATCCATAGCAACATCGAACTCCTAGTGCTCTCTTTCTCTACATTCAAGAACCATCCTGCCAAGGATAGGTAAAAATTTGAGTTAGCATCCATAGAATTCATTGTTTGCATTCTTGTATGCGAGCTACTTCACTTACAGTCATGTATAGGGTTGGGTATATGCATCATGTAGTTTTCACTGGCGTGTATAACCCATCATATACACGATCTGATAAGAGATAGTGCGCGTACACCGAATTTCATAATTTACGCCCTAAATTAGTCAAAATTTGGAAACTAATTTAAAATTTTAATCCATTGGAAATGAAGAGGAAGGGAAGAAAAACTACCTGGTCCAAAAGGTTTGTGATTTCGTTTCTTGATGCTCATCATTGGGTCTATGTTGTCGAAGTCCTCCATATGTCTCTTTCTCTTGTTCAAAGGAAGTCTATCAACCCGTGTCGATCACTTCTCAAAAATCTTGACTTTGCATGTCACCCATACCCTCAGTGTGTCTCAGAATCACATGATATTGTAGTTCTATCATGCACCCTGGTCCTACTTTCATCATTGGTAGGTAACCTTGAACCCAACAATTGAAATTTCATCATTGGTCATTTACTAGGTGGTTTCCCTTGTGTTCGATGACAAGACATCTATTCACACATTGAGATTTGTGCAGTGTCTTGGATTCCATTATCCTTATTGTTGGTTTCCTCACCTTTGTCAACAATTTTCATCATTGGCTGTTATTCAGAGGATTTTTTTTGTGTACCGCTTGCACTTGGAACACGTGAAAGATGCACAAGTTCATTGGTTCATGAACATGTTCTTAGTCTGATTTCCACCAAATCATGAAACTCCTTCTTTGTACCTCGTGTTGACTGATGAGAGATACCTCAATTCTCTCATTTCAACAGGTCTCCTTCCATCGACTTCAGCTCATTTATTCTGGAAACGGGACCTAGAGTCTTACGAGTACCTTGAGGCTTGTTGTCATTAGTGGCAGGTTCTCTCGCCATCAACAGTTGGGAATACATCAATATCTCCTGATTGATGGATTATTCAGGCGTTCGACACCGAATCCTTTATTCACACTTGTAAGAACATACTCGGTGCCTTGATACCTACTTTCATTATTGGTAGGTTGTATCACATTTGTTAATGGTATACATCAATGACTGGTAATCAAACGATGTCTCGTTTTGTTCGACCTCAACTCCTTTATTCCCATGACGTATACTTGCACCCTTGATGGATTGTGTAGAATACTTGAAGACACAAGTATGTGGTCGTAGATTTCCTGAGTTCTTTCTTCCTTTTCATTGGACCAGTACCTAGATGACTTTAGTGATCATGGGAGATCAAATTGTACAACATTGTATACAGATATCTTCAGATTGGTTTTGAGATAGGTTCTACTAGGCCTTGTTCGTGACTATGAAAACTATTGGCATGTAGCCACATTTGTATTTTCCTATTCATGGCCACGGACACTTGTTTGGTATATTTTCACATGGATATTCAGTGTAATTCTATCGACAACCATGTATGCAAAGTCAGTACAAAATGTAATGAGCAACTTGTTCATCCAGCTAGTTCCCCACCACTCCACTTCTGGGTTGTTTATAATGTATTTTGTCCATTGCAGATACTCCTCTGACCTCAAACAATAGGGGGCATTTTTTATAGAAATATTTTCCCCTCCCTATGCAATCTTGCACAAAAGGCCTTTTTCCATTTCCCTATACAGACTTATCATCCCTATTTGTAAAATCCAGAGCTAAAAATACATATTTTTCCACATGTACGCATCTTGCCTACTATACATCATGCGTATATGCAGGATGCTCCACTACAGCCCACATACAACGAGATTTGTGCCAGAAAATGAAAATTAATGTCGGGTTTCCATGTCACGACAGGAGATCAATGATCCTTGGACTTCCATATACTGGAAACATTTCGACTTGACCCTTCAGTTCCATTTTGAAGGATATAAATGGGCCAATTCCGAGCAATGGAAATAGGAGAAATAATTCAACTTTGAGAGAAAAGTTACTCCCGAGAAATTATTTACTTCATATTGAGTCTACATCCCTTTTTCCTTTAATTCTGAACAAAGTGTTCATCCCCCAATCTCTTCCTTTATTGATTGAGAACCTCATTGTCTCTCTCTTATGAGATTTCATCTGGTGGAGGATTGAAGTGGTGGAGGCCGAGCTGGAAGGAACTTAGTTTCTCGGTTCTGAACCATGCCGACATGGAAGTCTATAACATTTTCACTTATGCTCATCATATATTAATAGAAATATTATTTTCCCGTCCAATTGATATCTTGCAAATATTTGAATTATTATTCCATCGGCGTATTTTTCATGTTTATTAATGAATTGTGCTATTGAATGTGCTAACATCATTTATTATCACCATATGCTTTCTTTTCTTTGTTGTTGAGGACTAGTTGCAAGTATATTGCTTTGAGTCAAGTGCTCAACGGTGGACTTCATTGAACATCTGGATGAGGTAGGCCTTTAATCTTGTCTTGATAACATATTTGTTTTCATAGAATACCTGAGAAGAGAGTTGATTTCTGCAGTCATTTTCATCTCTTGTGGTTTACCCTAGCCATAGAGAGATTTTCCTTGTAACATCTATTGAGACTTAGTTTCTTTGAAATCGAATTGTAGAGTCTGTAGGCTTTGGATGTCCCACTGTAGCCAACAAAAATGCATTTCTCACTTCAATCATCCAGTTTCTTCCTCAATTTGGAAGGTATGTGAGTGAATGCAATGCATCCAAAGGTCCTAACATGAGCAACTTTTAGTTTTTTCCCACTACATGCTTTTTGAGGGAACTTCATATTCACACTGATGGTTGGGGATCTATTCAAAAGATAAACTGAATATGCTACAACTTCAACCGAAAATAAGTTTGACAAACATTTCTCTCTTAGAAGGATCCTTGCCATGTTCACTATAGTTTGATTTTTCCTCTCAGCCACTCCATTTTGTTGTGGAGAATACCTCGTTGTGGTTTTCATGATTATGCCTTGAGATTTGCAGAAGTTTGCAAATTTTGTTGAACAATATTCTCCTCCTCCATCTAACCTGAGTATCTTCACATATTTTCCACTCTATGTTTTTTATATGGCCTTGAACTCCTTGAAGTTTGTAAATGTTTCGGACTTGTTCCTAAGGAAGTAGATCCATATTTTCCTGCTAAAGTCATCAATAAATGTTAGAAAATAAAAGCTACCACCTATTGAATTTGTTTTCATTGGTTCACATAGGTCAGTGTGAACCAACTCTATGTGTTGTTTGGATTGAGTGAAGGACCGTGGAAATCTAGTTCTCTTATGTTTTCTAAGAATGAAAAACTCACATAGGGCATTTTTCTCTTTGAAGTTAGGTATACCTTTGACCATCGATTGATTTTGTAGAAGGCTTAGACTCTGAAAGGGAAGATGTCCAAATATTTCATGTCAAATCATAGTTTCATTGGGGGTGGATGCACTTTGTGCATAAGATTGGGTCAGATTTGTAGTTCTAAGGGTAAGGGGAAACATTCTATTCCTAGTCATGTGAATTTTGGAAATCAATTTTTTGTTAGGAGGTTTATGTCTTTCTTTACATCTTGTTTAGTGAGAATGTGTACAGTTCCTTTTCCTTGAACTTTGACTAAAGATTCATCTCCAAGTGTAATATCATATGAAATAGAAGATTCAATGCAAGAAAGTAAGTCTTTGTTACCTGTCATGTGATTGTTTCATCCATTGTTGAGCAACCAGAGGTCCTTGTGTTGTTCTTCCATTTTGTGACATGAGAGAAACATCCCATCAGAGGTGTCTCCTTCATGATTTGAGACATGTGCTATGCTTGAGTGTTGATCTGCTTTCTTATTCCTGCATTCAGATTCATAGTGCCCATATGTTTTTCAGTAATAGCATTGTATGTTTTCTTTGTCATTTGATCTCCTCCATCTGCCTCTTGGAGGCTCAAAATACTGAGGTTGATTTTGATGTGTGTGAACTTCACTTGAGTGATGGTTACTTGAACTTATCCCTCTTCCTCTGTGACCTCTACATCTTCCTCTTCCTCTCCCTCTAATGAAGGAGATTTGAGTATTGAAGGCATTGTCTATTGACTCATCTTCTAGATGCAGTCTGGTCTCATGTGACAACACATAACCCATGAGTTCATCTATTGAAAAAAATGTAAGATCCTTGGATTCAAGGATGGTTGTAACAACCATTTGAAATTTTTTGGAAGACTTATGAGGACTTTCTCAGCAATCCTTTAATCAAGGATGGATTTACCAGTCAACCTGATCTTGTTTACAATTCCGATGAATCTGGTCATAAATTGATCAATATTTCCAGGCTCTAGGATTTTTAAAGTCTCAAATGCTTCCTCAAGGTCTGAAGCTTCACTGTTTTGACCTTATCATTTCCCTGGTAGGTTGTGCTGAGAATTTCCTAGGCCTGTTTTAAGGTAACAACACTTGTGTTTTTTTATAAAATCGAGTCATCCACTAAGTTTTGAATCAAGAATTTGGCCTTATTCTCTCTTTTCTTATGTTCTGCCTAACCAACTCTCTCTTGATTGTTCATGGCAGCTAAACCTGTTGGATCTGGTTCCACATAGCCAAGATCCACTGGATCCTAGCAATCATGTTCTTGTAAGAAGGATCTCATTCTGAGAGACTTAAATTCATTGTTCTTTCCAAGAAGAATTGGACCTTGTGTTGGTCCTACATTGTTAGAGGTGGCCATTTTTGTAAAAAAAATCAGAACATAAAACAAGTTGTTAATATCTTTCATGCTCTTTCTTAGAAATAAATGAATTCCTCTGATATTGCTTGATGCAGACAAGCCCTCTTTTTGTTTCTTGCATGCAAAACCAGGTCCTCGAAGTTTTCCTACTTGTAAACTCAGGTCCTTGAAGTTTCGAGCTCTAGCCCCTTTTTAAAAAATTTTAACTACATGAGATTTCTTGTTTCCTGGTATCGATCTTGCTGGATTTCACTATCCGAGCACAAGATCCTATAGAGTCAGAGCTCTGAGATGCGTTCTTTATTGATAATAACCATTTAATGGTGAATTTCCCCAAAATCCAAGTTTGCTTGCCCCTAACCCACAATTATGCACTTGAATTCTTCTTTTGCGGTGCTCTAGAGCCACAATGGAGTGTCCTAAGATCAATTATTTTGTTTCACTTATCTGATTCAATCACTTACACGATAAAATCCTTTCTCTTTGTCACAATTCTATCCATTTCAGCGATTGACCCTTTTCCCCATATGACCATTCTCCCGTGACCATGCAATTATCACATAGGTGTAAGCCCTTTCCTTCATCCATTGGCGCTAAACTCGTGACCAGGTGGTTAACACAAAGCGTTAAAATATGTTCCTCTCATCTAGTCGAAGGAACTCTAATTATGATCCACATGATTTAGGGCTATGACCTCAATCAAATCCTTCAGGTGCTAATCCTTTCAGCTCAAGTGTCGAGGCGATATGACCACATCCTAATATGGTCAATGACGTATATCAAACCTATGTGGAGATCAACGACTGTAACAGATTGTGGAGTCACAACATGCGTGGATGTTAATTCTCATTCCGATCTCTGCAATGGCAAGTTGCCCGTTGGTAATGGAATCGACGTCCACCGTTGATCAACCAATCGTCGAAGATTGATGGCCCAACTCTATTGCGGAACTTGAAGTAGCTCCCTCGTTAACTCGCCCTCTGACTTCCGCAATCGCTCCCCACAGTAGATTTGTTTCCTCTGTGATCTGACGGTCACGACTTAATCTTTGCTTGATCTCGCGGCTGTTGTCGCTCGTACCCAGATCTAACAGATGAGATTTATTTGACTCCTATGCGCGCTCCTCGTCCTATCTGAGCTTGATCTGACACCTAGATCTGTTCCTGCAGTCGATCTAACGACTATTGTAGCTTCTCTTCTGCTACTTATGCATCTTCCTCGGGAAAAAAGGATGCCACGAATTCGTAAAGTTCTTCATCTTGAATCTTCTTCTGCAAATCTGTGTAATGCTCTTCTTTAACGGACTGATGTCTCTAGCGTTCCTTTAGCAGATTGCTTCCTTTAGCAGACTGCTCTCGAGGCTCTGTGAAGAGTCTTACCTCCCGAGCTCTAATACCACGACAAAACTATAAACGAAATTTACAATACAAAGAAATAAATCTAGAATAGGAAATTGTTGATAGTCTAAAGCTATAAAGAAAAAACAAAACTAACAAATCAAGAAATCAGAATCAAATCCTAACGACTTAGCTAGCCAAAGAACTGAACATACAGAGCAATTGTGAACACATTTTAACGTTGAAAAGAAAATCAACGCACGTTCGATTGCTTCCGTATAAAGGTAGGGTCATTCTCATTGAGATGATCAGCTCCTTCGGGCTAACTCAGCTTTGACTTAGCCAGGGACTAATTATTGCATTCCAGAATTATTCGATGATTTGACTTACCCTTTC
>SNQJ01S0001124.1:164077-175653 GCA_010110895.2 Picea sitchensis
TTTTTTTTTCTTATGCTATTCCCTCTCACGTATTAAATCCATATCCAAGTTGTCACCACGACTTTGTATAAACACCTATAATTATGAACAAATTAGCATATCTTTTAACTAATGAAAACGATGGAAACCTGAGAACGTTATTTGATTATTTTCCTTTAGTTTTATTAATAATAAACATGGTAAGAACAATTAATTCCTAAACACAATAATTTAGTTAAGTTAATAAATTTTTATCATAAATATATTTTTTAATAAGAAAAATAGATACGGTGTAATGGAAAAATATAATGAAGATGTTGATGCTCTTAATAAATCTAGGCCTTTTAGATGATCAACGAATAGGCATTTTATATGATGAACGAATGATTTATGTCGATCGTATATCAATTATGTGCAGGAATCAATAAAAACTATTATGTTTATTAGTAATTTGAGGGATTTTCTCATTTATCTTACATAAGTTAAATGTTAAGTGAGATAAAAAAATAACAAACCAAATAATATGCAATACTAGTTATGGGCATTCATCTAGTTGCGGACATTCATCTAGCTATTGTACTTTTGTAAAATGGAAATATGAAATATTTTTAAGGAAAAATAATCAAATATTACTTAACATTTAATCTACAAGGAAAAGGCCCCGTATGGGGTGACATGTGGCGAAGGCGTGCCAATTGGCTTTGCACTAAGCCGAGGTTTAAATGTTGGAGGCCGTCCCCATAACACCCGCATTACGGATGCAGGACAGCCATAACATCTCTGCGATGGGAGGACTCCTCCCGCGAGCGAGCATTTACGAGCTTGGCAAGCGTAATGTTAAAGGCGGTCATGGGTATTTGCAGTCTGATTATTTGTTTTTTCTTGCTCCGGTCTCGGCTCTGCTCTGCGTTTGGAGGTGCTGGTGTAGCTTCGTGCTCCTTGCGCCCTGGTACACCATCCTTCCGTGAAGAATTGATGCGAGTCCTTCTGCCTTTGCTCTCAATTGGCTTCCGCCCTCGTCCTAGCCTGTGTGTATTTCCTGGAGAGCGCTCTGCAACATGACTAGGAAACGAGGAACACCTCGCCGTGGTTCTGCTTGGTACGCTCGCAAGGAGCAGCGAAAGCGCAGAGAGCAACTCGAACGTGCTCTGGTCATGGCTACTTCTCTGTTGAGAAAGAAGGCTTGAGCCGAGGAGAAGGCTCTGCTCTCCACCATCGCCAAAAAGGAAATTGGTCGCAGCAGTATGGATACCGTCATGTTGGAGGGCAGCACTGAGCAATTGTACCCGGCTTGCATTGTAGAGGAGGACCCGACTTTGGAGGACCTGACGTCAATGGAGGCGCCTTGCGATATAAGACGGTCTGGCAGTGGGGAATGCAAACTCAATCTGGGTTTGGAAGTCGATCCTCCTGGATGCATTGTGGAAGAAGTTCCTTGGCCAGACCTGGAAGCTGTGTTTGATGCTGGACGTGCGACGGGAAAGGCAGGGTGGCAGGATGACGTGAAGCGAAGAACGTCCGACGACGAAGGTGGTGACCTGCATGGCTTTCTCCTCCGTGAGGAGCACCTGTCCTTGGTGTTTGAGCTCCAAGGTCACATGTCTGACCTGGAGCATCGTGCCCTCATCATGGGCCAGCGACTGGACATGCTTCTCGATGCCTACTCTGGCGCTCCAGCACGGCGAAAGTGTCCCCTCTGTGCGCAGTCTTTCGCCATCCCGGTCGGCTCCACGTGGAAGACAAATGCAGGCGACAGGTCACCAATTACCTAGGTTTTTCATGATTCTATGGCTATTTAGTTTTATGCTTATGTTTTATGTTCTCTTAGACTTTAGGCACCTATCCTGGTTTCCTCCGGGCAAGACGGGTGCCACTAGTTTACAGCTGTTTTAGCTATGTACCTATGCTAGTTTCCGGTTTCCGGCAACATTTTGGTTTACTAAGACTCTTGACTATGTACACTCTGATACAGTTTTTTGATAATATATTATAGCAGGTTCCTCCCTTTTTTATTTAAAAAAAAAAAAATCTACAAGGAAAATGAAATGTTTATGTTATTTTATTTTATTTAATTGTAAATTTTGAAATTAAAATAAAATTATATTATTTTTTTATCAAATGTTTACACAAATAATATATTAATGGATAAACGAAATTATCTAACTGTACAAGTTAGAAGAATAAGGGATTAAATAAATAATAAAAAAAAAAATGAAAAAAAATAATAATTAAAATACTAAATCAAATAAGTATTAATCTTTTTTTAAATTAGGAATCATTTTAAGTAATTAAAGTATCCAATCAAATCACTAGTAGTAACACTTTTAAGTTAGGAACCTTTCACTAAGTGTAACTTGTTTAGGGTTGAAAGGTTCCCTTATGTATGTCATAATCCAAGAAAATTGTCAATCCTACTAGAGGTATCTAATTGTGGAAAATTGGGCTCCCATACTACTTTGTAATGGCTCATTAGGGTGTTACTCTTTTTTTTTCCTCCAACACTAATAAATCTAGTTGATATTCTAGATCAATACAAAGAAATCAAATTTAAGTATTCATCAAGAACATAATATTGAATTATGCCATAAATCCATAAAGAATTTACAACTATATCATTAATAGATAACCAATAATGCACAAATTAAATACTCAAATACAAAACATCTATCACCCTTAATTAATAGAAGTGAAGTGTTGAACCTACAATACTCCACATCACAAATACCTATCTTCAACAAGATCCCACAAACCAATCTTCAATCAAAAGGGAGGAATCAAACCAAGGGTCAATTGCCCTCCCAATCAATGCAACCATATTAACATGTTTTAAACCATGATTAGGGATCAAGCTCAATCTGGTGACGAAGTTCAATGCATGTATAAATTCTCTCTATAGACAACTCATTCCCTTATTTGCAATTTATGGGGTGCAAGGATATTACTACCACTCTCACCTACGGTTATGACAACCACACTCAACAACAAAATCCTTTGCCAATAATTCACAAAGATCGCAAAGGTTTATCACATATCATATGCTTAGTTGATTAACCTCAATGGCGTATAAAGGCCCTTGCATTTTCAACCTTACCAAACCGCCATGAAAATTTGGCATGTAGTGTTATTGCTACCACCATTAGCCCCTGATGATTTTACTAGGAGGTGTTATAGGATCGATCATTCATTACCTAGGATATGACTCAATGGGAATACTCTCCTAAGGAATCATCACCTATTCATTCCCTCGGTTCACCCTCTACCCAATTACTATGTTTTAGGAAGGACCAATGATCCGAAATCGGATTCAGCAGGCTGTCAGGGCATCAAAAATGCTCAAAAATGAAAGTGCTTGGAATCCGACGAAACCAACACCATGACGTCCGGCTCGTCTTCCTGATTCCGGCGGTATATTTATTTTCGCAAATGGAGTCCGTATGGAGGAGATATCGCGATTTTACCGTCGAGTCAAAAAGGTCAAAATTTGGGTGTTGACTGTACCTGTCCGTACGGCCACGTGGGAGGCCGTACCATTATGCTGACTTGGCAGAGGGATGACGTGGCGATTTCTGATTGGATGTTTGATTGGCGAATACAGTATGGACACGTGTCATTGGCAATGAATAAAATTTGAACACGTGGCCCAACCCATTAGTGCCACGTGTCATTATCCTGTTGGTTGTTATGGTTGGTTGTTTTTGTGTAAAAGGTAATTGGGTCCGCGGGGTTTGAACCCGGGACCTCCCTCTCTATGCCAAGACTTAACAAACACTACGCTAGCCATTAGCCCCGCCATTGTTCCTTGTTTATTATTCCGACGCATATTCATTTATATAAATACAATGTATTATGTGGAAAGGGGGTTTTAAACTTTAAACCCACGGTTCTTGTAAATTCATATGACCGTGCCAAGGGGGGCCGCGCCCAGGAGAGGGGCCTAGCGCCGTTTTAAAACTATAATATAGTTTCCAAGTGGGTTATAACTAAAGAAATTGGTTTTTTAGTTATTATTTAAGCCTTTTTAATGTAATTAAGCCATTTTTAAGGGTTATTGGGCATTTTTAGAGCCTAAATTCGTGGAGGAAGTTGGAGAGGGAAAACTAACTTCCCCACTATTTAACCAAGGCCATTTTGAGGCCAAGGGGACGGTTTTGGAGAGCAAAGATGCTGAGGCAAAGCCAGGTCTAAACCAGTTTGAGGCAGAGGAGCTGTTGAGGTAGAGATGCTGTCGGACGATTTCTGAGAGTTCGGTATATCCGTTTCAGGTGCCGTGAGTTGTGCAAGATTCTAGAGATCATGGCGAACAAGACCAGATCATTCTAGGAGCCAATCGGCAATTGTAAAGATGTACTAATAAACTTTCAAAAAGAAATCAAGAAGCCTCCCTCACAGAGAAAAAGGCCCGGAGACGTAGGCAAGGTTGTCGAACTCCGTTATCAAACTTGTGCTTTATGGTTTGCTGTTTTCATTCCATTTCAGATTTGAAATTATGTTGATGGCTGTATGATGCATTTGCTTTTCTCTCTCTTTCATTAAAGTTTCCCAATGGTTAATTAATGCATGCTAAATAAACTCAACCATAAGTCATTTCGAAAAATCCTGACGGATCAACCAACTTAACTTTTATGGGGTCACCCTCCTTGCGAATACTATGCTTTAGAAAAGGAGATTCAACCCTTCTCGTGGGTCTCCTTGGACATGAATACTATGTTTTAGGAAGTGTCAGTAAGCCCTCCTAGGGGCTCTATATAGAAGGGAATTTTATGCTTCAAGAAGTGTTGAAAACTCCTTCCTATGGATCTCACACAATTTGAATACTAAGATATAGGAAGGATCATCCAAAATTTCACAACGCTTCCACTTTATGAAAATATTGATCTTGAGGAAAGGTTTTTTGACCATTCTCTAGGATACCCAATATGTGACTATTATTATTCATGAAGGATTGATAAACTCTTTCAAAATAAACCCCATGATGAGAATACTAAGTTGGAGGAAGGGTAATCCTATCCTTCCCTAGGATCCCCCTGAACAAGATTACTAATCTTGAGGAAGGGTCAATTGAACCTTCATCAAGATCTCGAGTGATGTGAATACTATGCTTGTGGGAAGGGTTAGATGAACCTTCCTTGTGATCCATATTGATGAGAATATTGTACTCAAGGAAGGGTCGAATGACCATTCCATAAGCTTTTCCCTAATGAGAATGTTAAGTTGGAGGAAGGGTTGACTAACCCTTTGTTGGGTTGCACATCACTGAGCATACTATTCCCAAGGCAGGGTTAGTCGATCCATCTTTGGGCTCACCCTCGATGAGAACACTAAGATGGAGGAAGTGTCAGTTTACCCTTCTCCAGGTTCACTCTCAATGAGAATACAAATCTAGATGAAGGGTCAGAAAACATTTTCGTGGGCTCATTCTTGATAAGAACACTAAGTCATAGGAAATCTTAGTAGATCCTTCCCAAGGAACCCTTGTTAGGTATTATTTTTTTCATAGTTTTTGCATTTGTTTTTTGCGGTTTTTTCGATAAATGATTTTTCTCAATGGGTTTTCTAGTTTTGGTTAAGGAACTAGGGTTGTTGAATAATTCATGTCAATGGATTAGGGGTTTTGGATGCCATGGGATCCTATGTATATTGTATTGTAAACAATGAAGAGAAAAATGAATTAAAATATTAGAGGTGTGGCTCTAAACAAGTTGTTGGTTTTCTCGGTTTGGGTTCGTAAGGTAAAATATTTGTGTAATCTGTGCGTTATTGTATATTTTTTGTTTTTATTAAGAATATATTTATAGTAAGTAATTGTACGAGGTTAAAATATATAAACCTCTCATTGAAAATACTATGCTTGAGGAAGGGTCAGCTGACCCTTCTCAAGGTTCTCCCATGATGAGATTACTTTTTTTTAAGAAGGGTCAACTGACCCTTCCCATCACTCCCTCTCAATGAGAATACTATACTTGAGGAATTGTTGACCGACCCTTCCTTTGGATCACCCTTGAAAAGAATAATAATATAGAGGAAGGTTCTACTGACCATTTACCAGTCTCGCCCTTCAAGAGAATACCAAGATAGAGGAAAAGTTGATCAAGCCTTCTTTAAACCCCCTCTTAATGAGAACATTATCCTTGAGGAATGGTTAATTGACCCTTTCTCAAGATCTCCCTTCATGAGAATACTATGGTCAACAAAGGGTCAACCTACCCTTCCCTAATCTCCCCCTCGATGAGAATATTATATGTTTCAGGAAGTTTTATGATCCAGGTGGATATTGGTGCCCACCCACTTATTCCAACTTGCTCCTCTTGACAGTTTTTAGTTCATCACTTTTCTCTATAATGATGACATTTCTTTGTAATTGTGGGTTCTTCAATTCTGGGGCTATGCGAAATCCATACAAAAAATATAGGTGGATATTGGTGTCCTCCCACCTATTTCAACTGGCTTATTTTGGAAGTTTTCATGTCAATACATCTTTCTATACTTTCAGGGCCATTTTGTGTCCTTAAACGATGTTTTTTTTTTCTTGACATAGTCAAACTGTAGACGGAGTTAGAGTTTGATGGAAAAATGTGTATTTCTTGAAAATACCTTTACAATGAGAAATCACATGCCTAAAATGGAGGTTGTATAAAATATTACCACCACGGGAAGTTGAGGTTCCAACCTACCCATCGGGGTCCACATAACTTTTGGAATTTTATCTCCTAGGGCTAGGTTTTTTGATATCTAGGGTTTGGGCATTCCTGAGTAATGTTAAAAAGGACTCTGGAACCTCATTGTAATCATTATTCTCAGAGGGATGTACATAGAAACCACATCTCTTCTTAGAGATAACTACCACCATTCGAGCAAGTTGTTTTCAGTTCTGTAGTTTTACAGTTTGAGCCTATTTTATTTATAAAATAGAAGTTATTGTTCACTAGATATTTGCTATTATTCTTTGTATCTATGTGTTATTGTACTCATTATGTTGTTTTTCACTAAATGTTTGTTGTTTTTCACTGAGTATCTAGATCAGTGGTATCAGAGCAATCTTCTCTTCATTTATTTTTCTTCGTGCATATCCCCAAAAATATATGGGTACAAGAAGTTGGGACTCGAACCAGTCGATCCTTTGCAATATAGGACATGCCGAGACCGAAAAAACCTCATGGTGGATGATAAGAAAGATGATGGAGAAGGAGATCATTTTAAATTGTTTCTCGAGGAAGCCCTTGTGCGACAAAGGAACGAAATGATGGATAACTTTGCATAGATACTTCGGTGACTGCCCACAGGAAACGCATCTTCATAAAGCAACCATGCAACCCCCTTCAAGGTACAAGTAAATTTTGATATTCCATTATTTGAAGGATTGATAGATGCAGATGTTGTAGATAAATGGTTGAATCTACTTGATGGGCATTTTTCGGTCCACAATTTTTTTGATAGGGAAAATATTACTTTTTCACTCCTTAAGGTCGTCCCCCATGTTAAGGACTGGTGCAATACTTACTCTGAGAAAAGGGCCATATAAGAATATGTAATATTTACGGTCACCCCCACATGGGATTCCTTCAGGGATTCCATTAAAGAACAGTACTACCATGGTCGAAGATACAAGGAACAATACACAAGATGGACCACGATGCATCAGGAAAGGGACCAGACGGTACCATATTTCACAAATATTTTCCATACCCTACACACCAAATTGGGTATCAAAGACTCTGAGCGACATCTGGTGCTCAAATACCACGGATTTCTACATAGATACATTTAAACAAAAATGAATCTTTTGGACATCGCATCATTAGGTGTGGATTATAGATATGTTGTAAAGATAGAGAATAAATCTAAGCAAAAGAGGTGAGAGTTTGGATCTACAAACTCCTCATAGCCGAAGTAGTGAAAAGGCTACCCAAACCCATAAAACAAGAGACAGAGAAAATATGACCACTATCAGGACAACTACTCCAAGTTGCAATGCAAGAAGGGTAATGAGAAGTCGAAGAAGGAAACGTGAAAATGGTGTGAACACCATAAAATTCGTTGGAACGACACTAAAGAATGTCGCTCGAAACAGTCACTGGTGGCCGAGCTGAAATATTTCGAGTGAGAGGTAGATTCTGACTATAAATCAAGTCCAGAAGGAGGGAAGCGAATTATTGATTTAAAATCTAGTGCCATTTTTGCTACCACCAAATTCCAGCCAAGTGAACCAGAAGAACTAGAGGAAGGGGAATTCCTCTTTCACTCATAGATGTGAGTAAAGGGGGCTTTGCCTCATTTCATTATTGATAGCAGTAGTCAGAAGAACCTGATCTCAAGAGAGGTCATCAAGTGGTTGGACATGCTAATGACACTGCACCTACAACCCTACACCATCAACTGACTTCTCCAAGGAATATATCTCCATGTCATCGAACAATATCGTCTTCCCTATGACATCAAGCCTTTCAAATACGAGGTATTGTGTGATATTTCTCCCTTTGAATTTTGTGATGTTCTTTTAGGAAAACCATATTTGTGGAAGTGACATGGTGTGTATGAGTCTCGACTCTGCAATGTCATTATCACTTTGGGTAGACAATTGTACACGATACCAGAGGTAGCACTGCCTACTGCTATTTCTTTAATCTATGCTAAACAATGCAGTAAGGTCATTTCATAGACCGGGGAGTTCATCATCTTTGTGATTCATGCTCATAGTAATAAAAAGGTCACTGCCACATCCGTAACCTCTACACAGAGCCTCTCTTTGCAACAAAATCAAGTGGAAGGGATCTTGGAAGAGTACAGAGACATATTCTCCTCACCCACTAGGGTACCGATGCACTTCAAAGTAAAGCATCCAATTGATCTAACCCATGGTGCACATATTCTTAATGGACCAGACTATCATCGCTCACTGATGGAAAATGACAAAATCAAGTTTCATATCCAAGTGATGCCTCAAAAGGGGCACATTAGACCAAAATCCTCCCCTTGCGGAAGCCCGATTGTACTAGTACAAAAGAAATATGGGACCTGGAAACTCTACAATGATTACCTAGCATTAAACAAAATCATAGTCAGGAAATGGTACCCAATTCCCCGAAATTGATGACCTTCTTGACCAACTCAAGGGGGAAAATTTCTTCAGCAATATTAACCTAAAGTCTGGCGACCACTAGGTTCCCATCGAACTGACTGATGTATGAAAGACAAATTTCAAATCTAAAGAAGGTCGCCTTGAATGGATGGTGATACCCTTTGTCTTAACAAATGCACAAACAAATTTCATGAGGTTGATGGATGATGTATTGAGACCCTTAACCAACTATTTTGTGGTGGTATGGCTGGATGACATCCTCATCTTCAATAGAACCTAGGAGGAGCACATGCAACATATTCAACAGGTTTTGGGCACTCTGTTGCAACACAATCTATATGTCAACTTAGAAAAATGCTCCTTTGGCATGAACAATGTCCAATACTTGGGCTACATTTTTTATGAGCATGGGGTACATGTGGATCCGGCTAATATCCAATTCATTCGTGACTATTCAACCCTGACCACAGTAACTGAGATTTGGAACTTCTTGGGACTTTCCAACTTCTACCCACAATTCGTGTTGGGATTCTCCCATATTGCATGGGCCCTCATCCAAGTGACCTTGGGAGGTGGCAAGGAAAAGTTAGAATGGGGGAAGGAACATCAATGAGAATTTGATGATATCAATCATCGCTTCTTCTCAACTCTAGTACTCTCATTACCCGATCTGCAACAACCGTTCAAGATTGAGACTGATGCATCCGACTATGTTGTAGTCGTAGTTCTCACTCAACATGCTCATATAGTAGCATACCATAGTGAGACACTCTCAGATACAATTCATAAATAACCCACCTATGACAAGGAAATGTATTCCATTGTGCAAGCTTGTCGTCAATGGAAACATTACATTCTTGGAAAGGGGACAATCATCCACACTGATCACAATCCTCTGTAATTCATACAAACATAGGAGAAGTTGCAGAATGATCGTCATAAAAATTGGTCCACATACCTGCAACAGTTCCATCTCAACATCAAGTATAAGACAGGGAGCACAAATCATGTGATGACTGCCTTAGTCGACCTCCCATTGATCCAATCACCACCGTGCTCCATTACTGTGGGCATGAGGCATATGATTGGCCCAAACTTTATCAGGGAGATCCTGAATTCTCCTTTGCCTATCATCTCTTGCGTACAGGCACGAATATCACCAATGTTCACATTCAAGATGGAATGTTATGCCATCTAGGCCACCTCTGTGTTCCTGTAAGTGAGCATGAAAATATTATTTGGGAGGCTCACTATAGTCATATGGAAGGACATTTTGGCATGGAGAAAACTATGGTCGTTATACAAAAACATTTTTATTGGCCAAAACTTCGGCAGGACATTAGCAAGTATATCATATCTTGCACTTCATGTGCCATTTCCAAGAAAGACATCAAAAATCAAGGCTATACACTCATTTTCCTACTCTCGAGAGGCCTTGGGAATCCATCCATATGGATTACATGTCTGGCCTTTCGTCCACCAAGAAATGAAGTGATTTTGTATTTGTGGTGGTTGATCGGTTTTTGAAGATATCCATTCTCACAACCTACAAGAAGAGAATCACAGTGGAAGATATTGTCAAGATCTTCTTCGAATGAGTGTGGGTCCATTTTGGGATACCACAGACCATCATCTTTGATTGGGACAACATTTTCCTCAACACATTTTGTTTGAGTCTATGGTCACTTTTGGACACCAAGCTCACTATATCCACTTCCTTCCACCCTCAAAACGATTTTTACACATAGGTCGTCAATCAGATGATTATGCACATCTTGCGCATGTATAACTCTAACAATCCACGTACATGGGATGTGATTCTTCCCTATGTTCATCACAACTACAAAAAGGCTCTTCATAGCTCCACCGACCATATCCCATTTCAGGTGGGGCTAGGATTCCAACCCTTGGGTCCCATTGATGTTTCACTACCTCTGTTAAATTTGGCAGCATCGACAGTCATTCTCCAATGAGAGGCCATATGGGCCACCCTGAGGCTAGCCAGGGAGTTTTGGAGAATCAACCAGTCTTGTGAGGTATTGACAAAATTTAGGGGGAACACACAACCTTTGTGATTCAAACCAAAAGTCAGGACGAACGAGATGCTATGTAAGTCTAATAAAAAATTCAGGGGGAACTTACAACCTCTGTGATCATAGACATTCTAGTGTAAAATTCAAGGGGAACGTACAACCTCTGTGAGCATAGACATACTAGTGCAAAAGTCAGGGGGGACATACAACCTCTGTGAGCATAGACAGTCTAGTGAAAAATTCAAGGGGAATGTACAACCTCTATGAGAATAGATAGACTAGTGCAAAAGTCAGGGGGAACATACAACCTCTATGAGCCTAGTCAAACCTTGTGAGCCATGAACAAAAGTCAATGTATCTAGAAAAATTTAGGTTGAATGTAAAATTCCTATGAGCTAGAAACAAATGATATTCCTAATATTGCAAATGATGTAATTGTATTGATCTAGTGCGTTGGCACGTGTAAACATTATCCACCATGAAGAGGA
>SNQJ01S0001124.1:175703-207940 GCA_010110895.2 Picea sitchensis
AACTAAAGTGTAATGTTGAGTTGCAACTAAAGTCTTGAGTCTAGCTCTATCTTAGAACTAAAGTGTAATGTTGAGTTGCAACTAAAGTCTTAAGTCTAGTTCTAAGTTCGAACTAAAGCATATCAGTCTCAAGTCTAGTTCTAAGTTCGAACTAAAGTGTAATGTTGAGTTGTAACCAATCTCAAATCTAGTTCTAAAGTTCAAACTAAAGTGTAATGTTGAGTTGTAACCAATCTCAAGTCTAGTTCTAAGTTTGAACTAAAGTATGAAGTTGAGTTATGACTAATGCATGTAATCAGGTTACTATTTCGAGCTTCTCCTCTTCCCCTCTTCAGCCTATATAAGAAGAGGCTGAACCCTATCCTCAACATAGTTTTTCAACACAATTTTGCAACACAATTTCGAAACAGAGTTTTCATATGCAGGTTGAGGGTGAAGTGATAGAGGAGCACATCAGTGATAAAGAGACAACATATAAAAGGTGTATTTCAGCAAAGTCTTGTAAGTCTTTGTCAAGTCAGAGTCATCTTGGCAAGCTCTTTGAGAGAAGTACATTCATGGTGGATATTTGTAAGAGATCTTACATTATTAATGCAATATAGGAATATTGTTTGCTGGTGTTTTTATCCCTGTACAGGGTTTCCCCAGGGTATATGTGTTGTTGATATGCATGTTTACTTATCTACATAATTATTGCTATTTGATTATGATTTGAAATTGTTGAAGTGTAT
This sequence comes from Picea sitchensis, assembly GCA_010110895.2. NCBI lineage: Eukaryota > Viridiplantae > Streptophyta > Pinopsida > Pinales > Pinaceae > Picea > Picea sitchensis. The sequence continues at coordinate 176,435 of SNQJ01S0001124.1, forward strand.
TAAGCTAGAATCAAAGTATTGAAGAAAATAAAATAATTAATCCGCATAAGAAATCAAGCTCATAATTTAACACTTGCAACCACACAGACATAATCTTCCTAGGTTTGGTATGAGGCCAACAAAGCCACCAAATTCATTGATCAGATTCTACACATCCGCCAACAGGTCCATGAGATTTTGCATAAATCCAATGCTAAGTACAAGTAGCGCCATGATCAACATTGGGTACCGCACCAATTTCAGGTGGGACACAAGGACTGGTTACATTTGCAGAAAGAACGCCTTACAGGGCACCATAGGAACCTTCGTACACTTTTTTATGGTCCTTACACTATCAAGAAGGTTGTGGGTGACAATGATTTTGAGTTCAACACTCCCCCCTTCCTGGGCTTGCACCTAATGTTTAATTTGGACCTCCTCCCACCATATCTTCCACCATTATTGCACACCTCATAGATCGAAGTACAGTTGAAACCAATAGACCTCAACCCTGAGTGCATGGAACAAGAATCCACTGATCATATAGTGGACACACAGGTCAAGGGAACTCTAGCAGAGGATCCTACACCAGTAAAAGTGGCTTACCTGGGGCCAAATCCAACCAAACTTTCCTTACCTAATGGGGGCACTCAATGCAATGGAGACCATTTCTTATTAAGGGGGGAGAACTGATCCAGGTGGATATTGGTGGCCACCCATGATGCAGACCCCTCCCCTCCTAGGTGTTGCGCGACCTCTCGATCAAGGATCTTCAAACAACTGAACCAAATTAGCTTATCGAGACGCTACTAATCCCAACTTGATTTAACACAAGCCCGTTTTATCTCCTTAGGCGCAGGTCTGATGGAACCTGTAGGCCCTCTCCTTAATGCTTTTTAAGATCTTAAGGTTGACAGGAGCTATCCCCTACCACTATTCCCTCTCCACATGTGACATCAGGTTGTGACCCTGGGTTAAACCTCCTAAGCGCTTCATGACTTCGGACTCTCGCTGCCTTGGATGAAACAGATCTCCTTTCACACAAACTCCAGAACTGATGAAGCTACCCGAAACTAGATCTACGGTTCACGCTCCCTCCAAAAACCAATGGTGGCACTCTCCTTCGACACTTCGGCTTCGGGGTTTTGGGATGTTCTATACCCTTTTCCTTCCTAAGGGATCTATCTCCCGAAATCCATGGATCTATGCCATGTGTTTTTTGGATCAATGATCCATATTTCCCCGCTTCTCGCAACTTCATGAAACTTGACTTTTTCTCTGCACAAAAATTATGGAACTCTATCTTCTGAATTCTCTAATCTACTGCCATGTACCCCCGTAGTGACCAATGAATAGGATCTCTCCACAGCTTCAGACTTCATAAATTTTCTCTCCTTAACACCCCAAATCCTTTGATTCACGAACTTCCGAAGGGACTCATAGCTAACCACCATGCAAATTATCCCAGATACGACGGTATGGAATGATATCTCTTCCTCCTGAATAGATCTTGGTTGGTAATTTTGGGAAAACCTTCAAGGACTCCTCCCAAAAAAAGAATTCTCGTATGTTATCTCTTCTTAGCTTGTTCTTATTAAATACCTCTGACTCCTCAGAGCATCTTTTCGACACTTAGTCAAAATTTGACTTCAGTGCACAACTTGCAACAAGTCTTCTCCTCAAATCAACCTCTTTTTGAGAAACTATGAATGTCTTGGAACAATTCGTTACTCAACCCAACTTCTCTTCCTGAAAAAAGTAACTTAACTATGTTTCCACCTGCACACACCTTGCGAGGTCTTCTATAGTTCTTCTCAAACATGACTTAAAGATAATCCTCTTGAGCTTCTGAGTCAAAACACTCTGTCAACGCACTCCTTTCGAAAAATATGCACTCCTTGCAAACAAAAAGTTTGATTTGCCTCTTCTGAGCTTCTGAGTTAAAACACTATGTCAACGCACTCCTTGCGGAAAATATGCACTCCTTGCATAAGCTCGTGAAGAGAAACAATTGAAACTTATCTAATATCTCATAGATTCATACATTCAACTATGTAAATGAATTCATAACATAAGAATGAGTGAATAACAAAGAATTGCACTTAAACAAAAAGCCTACCATTCATTAGTTCAGATAGAAACATCCATAGCAACACCAGTCATTTGGAACAATGCTTCTCTACAATATGCATTCAAGTGAAAATATACATGTGTTCATACACTATGATAAGCTTCAAAAACTTCTACAACATATACAACTACAACAACTACAATAATAACTTCAACATCCTCTACTCTCAACTACAATGGAAACAACAACCTCATTTCGGAAACAATACAAAGATTTATACAAGAGGGTCTCTTTGAGCTTTTCCTCCAACTACTCTAGATATATCCAATCAAATTAAAAGTTATCAACTACTAAGTCTTTATTACAATAAATATTTGAGTCAGATAGATAAGAGTGAAATCTCTAGATATGTACTGCAATCTATAACATTAAAAAAAAATACATTCCCCATCGATCGCATGCGATGGTTCAGCTCCAAACATTTAAAGATGTTATTTAATTACAATCCTTTCAAAAGATACATGATACCCCACCTTAAATTTCAAAATTTACCTCAAAATGCATGCTAGCGCACTAAATTGTCCTCCACTCGCGCTTTGTTGGCGATGCTCCTACATCATACTTCTCTGGTTGAAAATTCATGGAATCATTTCCATGAGATCTTTCACTGAATTTCCATGCTTCTAGATATCCGCTTCATTTACCCAACTGGAATATTCTATTGGGTGTCCTTTCCACTTCACCAAATACTCAAAATATGTTTTTGTCCTAGTCTTCTTACCAATCCTCTGATCTATGATCTTTTCCATCTATGGCTTTTCAGCTACATGCATCTGTTCTTTCCACTGAATCTATTTTTTATCTTCTGATCATTTTATGTCATATTCCATGTAAGGATACAGGTCTGAAATGTTGAATTTGGTAGATATACCCACATCCTTTGGCAGCTCTATCTCATAAGCATTGGCATTAATTTTCCTTAGGATTTTGCATGGTCCTATCTTCTTCATCTTCAACTTGTTATATTTTCCCCTTGGGAACCTTTCCTTCCTGATATGTTCCAGAACATGATATCCAAATTCAATTTGAATTTATCTCTTATGTTGATCAACTCTGCATTTATACTCTCTACTACTGATCTGCAACTGCTCTTTGATATGATTATGAAGCTTTTGCATTTCTGCAGCAAAGTCTTCTTTTCCAGTGCTTCTGAATTCATTCTGCTCCTGATATCTCAACTATGATACTCCTCTTGATTTCATTCCATACACTATCTGGAACAGACTCTTTCCTGTACTTCTATTTATTGAGTCATTGTATGCAAATTCTGCTTGTGACGGAATTTTATCCCACTGGCTATGATGTTCAGTGACCAAACTTCTCAACAAATCCCCTAAAGATTGATTTACTACCTCAATCTATCCATCTATTTGATGGTGATATGAAGAAATAAAAGATATATCTGTCCCCATCTTCTTCCAAAATGTCCTCCAGAAATGACCAACAAATTTTGTGTCTCTGTCTGAGACAATACTCTTAGGCAACCCATGAAGTCTCATAACTTCTTTGAAAAACAAATTTGCAATGTGTGTTGCATCATTGTTTTTTTGCAATTGGATAAAGTGTGCCATATTTGAAAATCTATCAACTACCACAAATATGGAATCACTTCCTCTTTGTTTTCTTGGTAAACCCAACACAAAATCCATACTTATTGCATCCCAAGGCCTATCTGGAATAGGAAATGGTTGATACAATCCAATGTGTTGTTTCTTTCCTTTTTCATATTGATAGATCTTACATATGTTCAAAAAATTCTTCACATATTCTCTCATACCTAGCCAATAGTACGAACTTCTCAACTATGCAAATGTTTTTTCATGGACGAAATGCCTGGCTAGACCTCCGTTATGTTTTTCTTTCAACATATCCTCTCTCAATGAGCACTTTGGTATGCACAACTAGAAACCTTTAAACAACAATCCATCTTGAATCAGATACTTTTTCGACTGACTTCTATATCTAAGCATAGGATTTGCACATGCTTCATATGCTTCTTTAAAATATGGATCATCATAATACATCTCCTTAAGGTGATCAAACCCTAAGGTTTTCACTTGAAATTCCTGCAGAATCAGACATCTCATGTTGAATGCATCAACAACTTTGTTAGCATTACCAGAAATATGTTTATTGACAAAAGTGAAATTTTTCATAAACTCTATCCACTTAACATTTCCTTAATTCAATTTCTCATGTCTGGTTATGAATTGTAAATACTAATTATCGCTATACAAAACAAATTCTTTTGGAACAAGATAGTGTCTCCATGTCTTTAAGGGTTGAATTACTGCATAAAATTCTTTTTCATAGGTGGAGTAATTCCTCTAAGTTTCATTCATCTTCTCACTGAAATATGAAACAGGCCTATTATCTTGGCTCAAGACTACTCCAATTGCAACTCCACTCCCATCACACCTTACTTGAAACATCTTCCCGAAATCTGGCAAGACCAGAATTCGTCGTTCTGTTATATTCTCCTTTAATATATTGAATCTTTTCTCTATTTATTTTGTCCATTGGAAAGACTTGTGTCTCTTCTTCACTGTATCCATAATTTGTGCATCGATCTCACTGAAATTTCTAATGAACTTCCTATAGAAACTCGTTAATCCATGGAAGCTTCTCACCTCGAATATTATTCTTGGTGATGGGCATTCTTTGATTTCTTTCACCTTCTCTGGGTCCATCTTCAACTCATTTGAAGAGATAAAAAAAACCAAATAAATGTGTTTTGTCTTCATAAAAGAGGATTTTTTTAAACTTATCAGCAGCCTCTCTCATTGCAATCTTCTCATTACTAATGTTAGATGTCTCAAACGTTCTTCTTTAGTTTTACTGAAGACTAGTATATCATTTAGATATACAATTACACACTTACCAATGAAATATTTCAATACATCATTCATCAACCTCATGAAAGTACTTAGGGAATTTTTTAAGACAGATGGCATAACAAGTCGTTCATACAACCCTCTGTTTGACTTGAAGGTTGTTTTCCACTCATCACCTTCTCTCATTCTTATATGATGATATCCACTTTTCAAATCTATCTTTGAAAAATAATTTTCTCCACTCAAGCAATCCATTAAGTCATCCATCCTTGGTAAATGAAATCTATATCTGATGGTGATCTTGTTTATGCCTCTTGAGTCTATACACATTCTCCATCCTCCATCCTTCTTCGAACTCAACACAGTTGGTATTGCGCATGGAATCAATCTTTCTTTGACGAAACCCTTGTCTAATAAATCATGAACTTGTCTTTTTACCTCCTCATTCTCTTGAGGTGTCAATTTGTATGTTGTTTTATTCAACAACCTCACTCCTGATATTATATCAATGTGATGGTTGATACTCCTCATGGGTGGCAAGGATCTAGGTAACTCATCCACTACTATGTTAGCAAAATTATCCAGCAGCTCCTGAACATCCTCAGGAAGATCATTCATAGAAGCACTTGTAAGGACAAATCTGGGTTTCCTCTCCATATCAAACTGCATCTCTTTCTCCTTCTTTACTTCACTCAGGAGTTCCTCCCCCCTCATGAGATGTATAATCGTGTTGGCTTCTTCCTTCACTTTCTTCCCCTCTATTGGTAGAAACATGTGTGTCCTACCATTTGTCTCCAAAGTATAAGTATTTTTTATTCTATCATGAATGAAATTCTTGCCAAACTGCCATGGTGTCCCCAACAAAATATGACATACATCCATGAGAATCACATCACACTGAATCTCATCGCTATATCCTCCTATCTTAAATTCAGTAAGGAATTGTTTAGTTATCGTTACCTGGTGACCTTTCTGTGGCCATGAGACCTTATATGGAGTAGGATGTGCAGTTGTTTCCAGCTCCAATTTCTCCACCATCTCCATGGATACTAAATTATCAATGCTCCCACTGTCAATTATCACCTTTCAAAATCTATCCTTAGTCTTGAAATAAGTTCTGAACAAATTGTTCCTCTACACTAGCTTTTCAACCTTTGGTTCTGGTTTCAAGAGAACCTTCTTCATCATCAAAGATCTCCCATCTTCTAGACCTTTGACTTCAACATTCTTCTTTTATGCTTCTGAAATGTGAGATTCACTTCCTTCTTCTTTCTTTCTCTTGGGGAATTTCCAAGACATGTGTCTTATCTTTCCACAGGCACAAAACTTCACCTCTCCTCCTCTGCCTCTTCCTCTTCCTCGAGGAAAATAATTTCTTCCACCACTCTGTATTCCTCAAGAACTTCCTCCTCTTTTTGAGTGACTATGCGGTTTTTCAGTCTCACCCTTGGGTTTTTTTTATTTGTCATGGGAAATTACTTTACCTATGTTTAGGCTTCTACCTCTGCCTCCCTGACTCCATTTTCTGGCCAACATTTCCTCCTCTTTAAGAGAAATCTAATAACCATCCTCTAATGTTCTTGCTATCATCATGTTGATTTCATCCTGTATTTCATATATCAGGCCATTGATATACCTGGAAACCTTTTCATCATCTCTCTCTCTCTATCTAGCCATGATGTTCATCTTATAAAACTCCTCTGTGTATTCTTTCACTGTCATTCCCTTCTATCTCAGGTTCTGCAATCTCCTAAATGGATTTATCTAATAATACTTAGGTATGAATTTAGCTTTTAACTTAGCTACCATTCTATCCCAATTTTTTATCTTTTGTTTTCCTTTTCTACTCCTGTCAACCTACAGTTCCTCCCACCATAGCGTTGCATGTCCTTTTAATTTGGTGACAGCAATTTTCACCTTTTTCTCCTCATCGACGTCTTCATAGTCAAAGTACTTGTCCATTGCTCATATCTAATCCAACAATTCTTTAGTTTCTAAATTTCCTTCATACATATGGATGTCTATCTTTTCTCTGGCTCCCAATTTGACAACCACTTTCAACAAGCATTCTTCCACAACATCCTCTACTACATCTTCTTCAACTTCCCTTTATTTTCTTTCTACATCACTGACATATCCAGCATCAGGTGTTCTCCTTTAGGTCGTCTCCATAGCATCCAACCTTGCTCGGAGTTCTCTCATTTCCCTTTCTACCACTCTATTTTATATAGGTGGCTCTGCACATATTCTAGGAGGAATTGTGCTAAACGTTTTTCCACATACAAAGCATAATTTGAGGCTATGATACCATTTGATGCATCCCCCCTCCCATACTAGGGGTTGTGTGACCTCCTGGTCAAGGATATTCAAACAAATGAGTCGAATTAGCTCCTCAAGACCCTACTAGCCCCAACTTGATTTGACACAAGAAAATTGATTTGACACAAGCCATTTTTATCTCCTTAGTCACAGGTTGTATGGAACCCGCAGGCCCTCTCCTTAACGCTTTTTAAGATCTTAACGCTCACGGGAATTAGCTCCTTCCACTAGCCCATCTGCACATGTGACCTCAAGATGTGACCTGGGGTTAAACCTCCTAAGTGCTTTGTGACGTTGGAATTCGGTTGGCTTGGTTGCAATAGATCTCCTTGGATACAAATTCCAAACTGGTGGAGCTACCCAAAACCATATCTACAATTCACGCTCCCTCCGACAACCAACGGTGGCACTCTCCGTCGACACTTAATCTTCTTGGTTTCTAGATGTTCTATCCCCTTTTCCTTCTGAAGGGATCTAGATCCCAAACTCCACGGATCTTTTCCACATGTTTTCTCGATCAATGGTCCAGATATGCCCGCCTCTCACGACTTCATGAAAATTGACTTTTTCTCTGCCCAAAACTCCTGGAACTCTATCTTCTGAATTATATAATCTACTACCATGTACCCCCATTGTGACCGATGGCTAGGATCTCTCCATATCTTTAGACTCCGACAATTTTCACTCCTTAACACCCCAAATCCTCTAATTCATGAACTTTCTAACAGACTCACGGCTAACCACCATGCAACTTCTCCTAGATATGATGGTCTGGAATGATCCCGCTTCCTCCTGAATGGATCTTGACTGTTAATTTTGGGAATACTTTCAAGGACTCCTCCCAAATGAAGAATTCTCACCTGCTATCTCTTCTGAGCTTGTTCTTCTTCGAGACCTATGACTCCTCAAAGCACCTTTTTGACACATAGTCGAAATTTGACTTTAGTGTAAAACTTGCAACAAGTCTTCTCCTCAACTCAACCTCTTTGTAAGAAACTATGCACACCTTGCAACAATTTGCTACTCAACCCAACTTCTCCTCCTAAACAAAAGAACTTAAGTATGTTTCCACCTATGCACACCTTGTGAGGTCTTCTATGCTTCTTCTCAAATAGGACCTAAAGCTACTCCTTGTGCACAATATGCACTCCTTGCAAATAAAAATACTCTGTCAACACACTCCTTGTGGACAATATGCACTCCTTGCAAATAAAAAGTTCAAGTTGTCTCTTCTAAGCTTCTGAGTCAAAACAGACTCTGTCAACGCACTCCTTGCAGACAATATGTACTGCTTGCATAAGCTTGTGAAGAGAAACAATTGAAACTTATCTAATATCTCAGAGATTCATACATTCAACCATGTAAATGCATTCATAACACAGGAATGAGTGAACAACATAGAATTTCACTTAAACATAAATCCTATAATTAATTCATTCAGATAGACACAACCATAGCTACACCAACCATTTGGAACGATGCTTCTCTGTTATATTCATTCAACTGAAAATATACATGTTTTCATACACTCTGATAAGCTTCAAAAACTTTGTAATGTACCTCGAATTTACCAAACAAAAAAAAAAATTGTGATCACGAACTCTTCAAAATTTCATTTAAAAAGATTACTCGGTAGAAGGATAAGATCCTAACCAACTCTTATTATAAAACTTTGAGTTATAAATCCTAAGCCCGACTTACCACAAATGTTATAACTACATCATATTAACTCACTTTGAATAGAAAATATTATAAGGGTAAACCTCCAAGGTTCTAGAAATTTCCTTTTTCCCTTCGTTCTATTTACTTATATGTAACTGTAGGTCTATGCAGATAATACTCGAACTTACATTTCAAAGATACAACTCACTCTTTAACATAAGGTCTTATGTTATAGTTCATTGTTTAACATGATATCTCTAATTTCGTGTGCATGTCCACTTAAGTAAATTACCCTTGGGACACAATACTTAGTTTCCATCTATATAGCCATGAGGCTCGGGTTTAATAGCGGGTAACTAGTATATCTACCAAACACCGATCAATCAATGATTCTTAGAACCTACAAGGAGAATGTAGTGATCGTTATAGTCCAAATATCAAAGGAACTTTGATAAAGGAGGGTTATGTTAGCTCTCATTACCCCGACTTAAGGTGTTTCCAACGAAGATTTAACTAGGTCGGACTGCTAATTAAAGTTAACGCCACGGATTTGAAACAGGATTTGATTTTTGTTGAGCCAAGGAGGGGGTCTAATCACGACATTCTTTAAGGAAAGGAAAGGTTCGCTGACAAGAGTAGTTAAGGCTACATATCCACCATTAATGACTGTCCTGCGAGCGTAAGTTACAAGGTGCTCACCTGGCTTTCAACCAACGTGTCACACTGGTTCTACCCATATCACATGGATAACTGTCCTTTGTACCCTTCACATTTAATCTTATAAATGAAAGTGTCGCTTAGGGTTTCATGGGTTTACAGTTTTGCATTATTGAGTTCTGTGAAGAGGCTCTGCGTAAAGTTTCTTAGTGGCGAAGACTAATGTTATGGAGGTCGTTCCACCGATCCATCCTATGGCATAAGCCGATTCCCTGGTAAGTCTTCCTTAACCATACTACCATAGGTGGGTATCGAGGTGGAGCAATTTGGGAGAGTCATTATAGTGCTTCTATCATCATCCTGCAATTGTTGTTATGTTTTCTTTCCTCTTGTTGAAACCTTATCCTGTTATTGCTTCTCTGAATACTTTCGTAGTCATCATGTTCATGCAGAAGTGATTCCCTTTGAAGTTATCGACTTTTCCCCTGGTTTCAATAGAGGGAAATTAACCGTTCTTCACTTGCCCATACTTCACGATATAGGTTTTTCGTAGCTCTTTTGATAGTGGGGTTCCTTACGGACCCTCTAGTAGTCTTCTTCAGGACTCGAGTCGACTATTTGTAAGACTGGGTGGAAGTTCTAAAAGTCTTAGCTTATTCTTTCGCTTGTTTAATTTTTCTATATCTAAAGTTTTGGTTGGTGTCGAATGAAATGATACTGTTGTTAAAGTAGAGCAGTCCAATGTTTCTATCCTGCGGTTCATCCAAATTCTTACTTATACAATTATTGTATCTATCCTAGTCTAGAATTTAGATTCAAAAGTTGGGGCATATCTGTAATGTTTTTCTTCTTAACCCTATTGTATGTCATTTGGTGCTCGACGGCTCTGTGTATTTTCCACTTAATATGAAAGCATACAGTATGTCTTATATTATTTACGCATTATAAGGATTTGATATTGTTGACTAAAACGTCTCCTTAAAATCGTTAATTTTTGTTTAAATATTTCCACATTGTTGGTTTAGTTTCATTTCTAAGGATTTGTATGATTACTAACAATGGGCCCTGTTGATGCGAGGGTACCCATCATGGGTTCAAGCACCATTCACCCTCGGCCTGGCGTATATCTAGTCAAGGGGTGACAAGGTGAATAGAGGAAGAGAACGGGCTAGCCAAATCGGAAGTTAAGTACCACTCAGGCATACCCTGTTTGTGAACTATCACCATTATGTTGAAGTTCCTTTTCTTTTCTTTCATATTATGCTAATACCTTTAAAGGATAATTCTTTTAGGATTTTCGTCTGCTCACGGTCCTCGGAGGTTTCGTTCTTGTCTTCGGTATAAAAGGTACTTGAGTTCCCTTTGAAGAACCTTTCAGGATTCGACAGTGAAGGGAATGGTCCCTTTCTAGGTTTATAGATGTTTGGTAAAGTTTCGTTCAGTTTCCTATAATGGTTGGGAAGAATGGGTTCCAAGTTGTATTCTTGACTTCCTGGCGTGACTGTTATATGTAAATATTTTTGTACAGGACTTTCTCTGTTATTTTGATTGGAAAAGGAAACGATTGTCGGATGCCTTTATTCAAACCTTTCTCCAATCTAGTTGCAGACTAGCTCTAAAATTTTGTTTCTGTGGCTATTATCTAAAAAATATATATACAGTTCATATGCTTACATAACCCGAATTTCAATTATGCATTTCATAAATAAAGCACTTTAAAATCCTAAGATTTATACTTTGTGAATCGATTTTATTGTACAAACGTTTTGGTTTATAATACTTCATGCCATAACATCTATAATAACGTTTTTCTTTTCGTATTTCGAAGGGTTCTGATGAACACTATGGTTCTGTAGCTTTCTTACTGTAATGTTTGAATGTGTATAACTTCTCCTTTACTTTCGATATTTGGTTATTGGCCAGAATAGATTGACAGTCTCGTTCACTAAAAGAGTTGTTTCCATATGAAAAAATACTGCTATTAGTCCGATACCATTTCTGGGACAAGTTATAAATTTTATTACCAATGTTTTTTGAATTTAACAGATATGTGTAAATCCAGTCTCGGGTTCTAGAATGGTCTTTAAAATTTATTGGCCCTCATGCCTCTAGCATTTGGTTATACATAACCATAGATTCTTGACAGGTTTTTGTTCGAAGTTAGATTCCAAAACTTAAAGTATGGTCAATTAGAATTTGTTACTTCTGTAAACTCCTATTTATTACCAATATATATATATATATGGATTGAGTATCTATCTGGCTTCTAGTTGTATGTGAACATTGTTGGGGTTAAGCTCTAAAAGGAAAAAATTGTAGACATATCGGTAGGAATCACTTACAACTTTTGTACTCATAATTCTGTCCATCTCCACTGTAATACTTAGGCATATATATGTATAGGTAAAAGAAATATTGATTGATGATTTCTGTCGTACCTGGTTTTTATTTGTTTTTGGACTATTAGGTACCCAAACAACCCTAATCATTATCATAACTTGGCGCATGAATTTCTTACCAAGGTATAAATAACCTATGTAAGGTTCTCAGGTTCAATTCCATTTACAACAGATAAATTTTGTACACTGGAGTTTCAAAATACTGGTAATTACCCTACAACTGCCTCTGTGGTAATAACCTAGTTTATAAAGGGACTATTCCAGAATTGAACCATATAATTTACTTCCAATTATCATAGCAATTAAAAGACAGAATTTCAGTATTCATCCAAGATTAACTCAAAAGTAAAACGTTATTCAACATTAAATTCGTAAGGAATTCTATCAGTTTCATTTTTATACTTCATACATTGAACATATTTCACCCAAGTTATTGTATCCATAATGAATTAAGTAGATGCATTACAACTGTGCCTAAATAATTCAAAGAGATGGAACATAATTTCAATTCAGATTTAATGAATACACTACCTCAGATATACGAGCATTCACACCGAAATTGGAAATCATTTCAATTCAGATTTAACAAATACATTGCATCATATGTAAAATCATTCAGACAGAGAAGGAGTAGAGAAACATATCTGAACCTGCTCGCGGGAAGACAAAGGGAACATCCACATTCCTCCCAGCCGTAGAATAGGGCATCCAAGTCACTTGCCCAGTTCACCCCCTAGCCTGACCATGAGTCCATGAGGACTAACTCGGAAACTCCTCCTCAGAAATGTCTTTCCATCTCCACCAGACTCCTCTTTCCTCACACTTAAGAAGTAGTGTTCATAATAGAAAGAGAACTCAAAATATTTTCCCTAGCATACTTGGCAACGTCCTGCCTCCTCACATATGCTATTTAACAACAATGTCTTTGCCTAGGTCTATCTTTTCCCCCTCGAGAATTTTTGCATCTTTCTAAATCCCTGATTTTCAGGGGCTGCCAGTGGCCAAATCTCTGATTTTCCACTTGTAATAATCAACCTAGAGGTAGTTCCAACATGTTCCCCACTCATGGAGTCATGGTCAGTTGATTTTAACATGGTTGTTCCATTTGTCCTCCTGCAATTAATATAAAATATTATGTTTTCATACAAGTGTCATAGTCAAATAGTTAGTTGGTTCAAATCAGATCTCTTCCCAATAGTCATAATAATTAATTACAATTATCAAAATCGAAATTCGGAATTGCCATAAATGACAAAAATTTTCCAAATTCGAATTTACTAAAAATGGAATAATTTTTCAACAAATTTTAAATTTCAGAAATACTTTATTTTTGGGGATGTCACAAACTTCTAAAACATATACAACTACAACAACTACAATAATAACTTTTGTAGCCTCTACTCTAAGCTACAATGGAAACAACAACCTCATTTGGGCAATAATACAAATCTTTATACAAGAGGGGATCTTCAAGCTTTTCCCTCCAACTACTCTAGAGCTATCCTATCAAATTAAAAGCTATCAACTACTAAGGCTTTATTACAATAAATATTTGAGTCAGACAGATAAGAGAGAAACTCCATATCTGTATTACAATCTACAACATTAAAGAAAAATACATTCCCCATCGATCTCATGCGATGGTTTAGCTCCAAACATTTAAAGATGTTCTTTAATTACAATCCTTTCAAAATATTTACTTGATACACCACTTTAAATTTAAAAATTCACTTGAAAATGTGTGCTAGGGCGCTTTGCTGGTGATGCTCCTGCATCAACCCACCTATTCCAACTGGCTCCTCTTGACAATTTTTAGTTCAACATGTTCGTTTGTAATGATGAAATTTCTTTTTAATTGTGGGTTCTTCACTTCCAGGGCTATCTTGAATCCCTACACAACATCCAAGTGGATATTTGTGGCCGCCCACCTATTTGAACTGGCTTATTTTGGAAGTTTTCATGTCAGTACATCTTTTTGTACTTCCAGGTCCGTTTTGGGGCCCTAAAGAATGTTTTTTTTTCTTTCCATAGTCAAATTATCGAATTAGATAGATTTTGATAGCATAATGTGTAGTTATCGAAAATACATTTCCAATGAGCTATCACATGCCTAAAACAAAGGTCGTATGAAAACTTTATGACCCTGAGAAGTTGAGGTACCAACTTACCCATCGGGGCCCACATAACTTTTGTCGTTTCATCTCTTAGGGTTAGGTTTTTGGATGTCTTGGGTTTTGGAATTTATGAGTATTATTAAAAATGCCTTTGAGCCTCATTGTAATCATTTTTCTCAGATGGATGCGCGTAGAAGACACATCTCTTCTTAAATATAGCTACCACCATTCGAGTAAGTAGTTTGCAGTTCTGCAGTTTTGCAGTTTGAGCCTATTTTATTTATTCAATAGAAGTTATTGTTCACTAAATATATATTGTTTTTCTCTGTATATCTATGTTATTGTATTCGTTGTGTTATTCATTTTGTTCTGCTCATAAATCCGGATCAATTTAACTAACCCTTCCTTTGGCTCCCCCATAATGAGAGTATAATGTTCAAGGAATGGTTGGTTAACTCTTCCCTTTTATCCCCCTTAATAAGAATACTATGCTCGAGGAAGAAGGGATAATTGACCCTTCCTAAAGCTCCTCCTTGGTCAAAATACTAAGCTTGAGGAAGGGTTGGTCAACCCAACTTCCCTAGGCTCTCCCTTAATGAGAATACTAAGGATGGGAAAGGTTTGACCTACCCTTCCCCCATCTCCCTATCAACGAGAATATTGTACATGAAGAAGGTTCAACTAACCCTTCCTTACGATCCCCATTGATATGAATATTATTCTCAAGGAAATTTTGACCACCCCTTCCCTAGGCTCACCTTTATAGGAACAATTATCTAGTGGAAGGGTAGGTTGACGTTTCCATAGGCTCCCCCTCAATAAGAATACTATGCTTGATGTTATCCCTTCCCAGAGATTCCCACTGGCGTGAATATCATGCTCAAGGAAGAGTTGGTTAACCCTTACCCACATTCACCTTGTTGGGAAAACTACTCTAGAGAAAGGGTCAACTAAGCATTACTCGAGATCCTCCTTGACGAGAACAAATCTTCTGGGAAAATAAAATATTCTTTGATATAGGTCAAGTTGTAAATGTTAAGAACCACTATTATTTCTTTGTGACATCGCTATGGTGCTAACCAAACTTAGAATGAGTTCCATTAAATCAAAATGAGTGATCTAAACCTATCAAAATGTTGACATTTCTCTCAATAGATTTTGATCAATGACTATTTTTTTGATCTTGTCACATTAAAGTAAAATATACATGGTCCATAAAAACAATGTAAAACACTCCAAATATATATATCTTAACAATAATAAAAAATTATCATTAATATTCTAGGGGATGTAGGATTTGTATGTATTATTACAATATGGTGATTACTAACAATGGGATATGTAGGTATTTTTGAAGTTGTTATCACGAGTGTTATATAGGTTATAGGGTTGATAGGTATCATAATGATTATACAAATAATAAATATAAATATTATTAGTTTACATAGAAATTATAAAGTTATAGAAATTATTAACGTTAAAACCATAAAAATTGTTCTTATTATAAAAATATTTTCATTATAGAATTTGTTCTTATGGTATCGGTTGCGACTCAATGTATATAACAATAAGTTTTTTTTTTACGAACTATTTTTTTTTTCTTTTTGTAAATAAACTAGATGAGAACCCTTCTATTCAATCTAGGAAAAAGTACAAAGTGATATATCGACTTGCTGATAGCAAAAGACCCCCCAAAAAGAGAGCAGGGGAGCACTAAAAATTAGCCTATGATAAAAGAGAGCCACAAGGAGTGTGTGGGAATAGCAAGATGAAACATTACAGAATAAGGAGAAAGGGATGAATCATTGTGTTGGTCGGAGAGGATCCTTTCTTCCTTTTTCGTATGAACATCGATCCAACGAGAGGAACTGATAGGCTTAGAAACCTTCACCACCAAAACTAGATGGTTTGAGGAAATGCCAAAATATTGATCTACTAAAGCTAAGGGTGCTTCTTTGTCACTGTCTGAATTATTAGATTGAAGAGGGAATTTTGAAGTCCCTGAGAGCATGGTTCTGGCCATGATTATTTCATTCGATTCATCCTTTTAGAGGGGTGAAAAGGTTGAACTACGAGAATCAGAATCAAGATTTATGAAGCTTCAAGGTTTTGTGTTGAGGCCAAAGGGTAGTTTTTTGGGTCTACAGTTGATTGGTTGTGCATTTATTTGATATTGCGATGATGTTGTAAAAGGAGGAGTTGGGGCATCTTTGTGATGTTGCTTGTTGTCATATGAAGATTTCGAGTGAGTTTTGCGATTTTTAGGGTCTTGTTAGCCATTATCCCTTTTTCATCCTCCAGGGGATGAGGATGGGGTTGGGGCTAAAGGACAAGTTTCTTGGAGGCGCCCTGTTTGCTGACAGGAGCGACACCTAAAGACGGTGTTCTCATAATCGACCATGTACACGTAAGGATCATCCTTAGTCCAATATATAAGAATCATATCTGGAATCCCTTGACTGAGGTTGATTTCCATGCATATGCAGGCGAAAGTGATGATGCATTTCGTTATTCGGTCTGTGTCATTATTGATAAACTTACCGAACACATTTTCGAGGGTAGGTAAAAAAGATGGAGTATAAAATGTAAAGGTAAATTGGGGAGAATTACCTAGACCGGTGTATTCATGGCAACCATAGTCAACGGGTTGAAGTCAGGGAACCATTTCTGCATGGAAAGACCAGATCTTCCCCAGAACCATGGACCTTACTCTACAACGCATTCACAACCTACTTCTTTGGAAAATTTAACAATGAAGACCCTGTTGGAGAAAAAGAACAACTTATGACCTGACGACCAAGGCTTCTTTACCCATTCTTTTAGCGTAGAGGCTGAGGGACATAGCCAGTTGAAGCGACAGATGAGGGATTTTTCCTGGTAGATAAAACAAAGCCATAGACGTGGGTATCTTCGACTTCTATTGTTGGAGGTTCTGCGGACTGCTCCATAATGAAGGCAGAGCCAAAAATATCCATTGCTCTAGAAGTTTCATCCTTGGACCCCGAAGGAGCGAAAATCCTTGTTTTCACAGCGTGCTTGCAAGATATTGGATAAGTGGAGGATTGCGCTCCTCCACACAGACGAGAAGCGAGAGAAATGGTTGTGTTCTTTAGATTCCGATAACCCCATAACATAGAACCATCCACAAGCTGTTGTCCTTCAAATATTATTCATTGAAAGCAAGAAGAAATACTTGTAGCATGGTGGACTTGGGTTTTGAGCTCAAAAACAAAGTCTGAATCCTTAGCATGTAAGCAGAGAGAAGATCCAATGATGGTATTTACAAAAAGGGGGAATCCTGCCACAACCTTTGAGCTAGCCTTGACACGATATTCAGAATGAAGCTTCGAACTTGCGTCACTCTTAACTTGATTCTTGTAACATAGCGAGGGTTGAAGATACCCCGACAGTTGAATATCTCTAAGGTCTCTGGTAGTTGAATGGCGCCCACACTCTAGATCTAGCCGCCGCAAATGACTAGGGTTCAACTCTTGTTGCGCCTGCATTCTCTCCTCATCTTTGATCCAGCCTCAAACAACTGGTTCTCTCTCACCAAATATCATGTTGGAGCCTCCCTCCTCGGTTGCAGTCGTCCAACAAGGTTCCTCTTCAACCACTGCTTCTCCTTCAGTCATGGCGTGTTCTAAGTTAACCATCACGATCTCTTCATTGCTAGATGCGACCCGACCAACTATTAATTGTTATTTGACAAATAAATTACAAATTTCCTTAACAATTTGCAATATACAATGAATTTTATTATTATTTTTTAAATATTTAAATGTATTCATCGTTTACCCAATTAGTTGATTGATTTAAGGTGTTATTAGAAAACTGACTATGGAACATACAAAAAATGTTATAATGCTAATCGAGTGACCTACACCTTTTCTTGGCCTCACATTAAATAAGTTCCTAAATTGTGTACTTTATTGAATTTCCCAAAATTTCATGGATGTGTGGATTTGGCATCTTCACTATGAATTTTGAAAGGGCCGGTTCTTTGGCCCACCTCTTTTTTCATGTTATTGGAACATTATCTAATGTCTAAACGTAGTAGTCTAATTGTTCTATGCTTTTGATTTTTTTGACATATTTTCTTTTTAATTTTGTCCAAAATTTGATAAAAAAATGTTGGATTTGTAGATTGAAATGGTTAAATATATATAATTCAAGTGGTTCAAAATTTTTTCAACAATCTAAATCCATTCATACATTTAAAAATACAATTTAAACAATAAAAAATTATACTTTCCTAATTTATATCATTATATTCCAATAAAAAAACAAAAACATATACCAAACTTTCTAACCCGATGCTCCATCAACTTTATATTATACTACATTTATATTATAACAAACTGCATCATAATAAACTGAATTAATAATACCTTTAATGATGAATGTGATTTAAAGATTAATATCGATCATTTTCTTGGTTTTTGTAAGTGGGAGCCGTTTAAACTCAAGCTTACCATTGCCACAATCCGTAGCCCACGATAAATATTTCAAAAGATTTCCATGGGCGACTTTGAATTGCTATATTAGGTTATTTACATTATTTTATTATATTATACAAAATTATTAACAAAATCCTCAATAAGTCTATTTCTTTATAAAAATGGTTTTAGTGGGGGAGGACTCTTAACCTACCATCATGAAATTAGTTTATAAAAATAATAATTTTTGGAATTATTTATAAATTTTTACTATAAATGTATTTTATAAAATATATAATAGTTTTTTTAAATATTTAAAACAAAATTATTATAAATATATTTTATTAGTATACTTATTGGAAATGGTATAATTAATGGTTTTTTAATTTAAAAATTTAATTTAACAGTTTTTTTAATCAATGAATGTGATTTATAATTCATTTATAAATGCAACGGCTTACTTTTATACATTATCACTTCAGATCATTAACATAAATTAATATCATTAATGTACACTACCTCAAACTCAATACCACAAATTATTACCCCGAAAGGCTTACATCTATTAACAATGGGCAGATTTAATATGGGTTTAGAGCTTAATAAGTTTTCTATGGACAGGATTAAATATGGCTGGAATATTCTTAGTAGTCACACAAAATAAATGGCTGTGATTTCAATCATTAACTTCCTAGCTATTATAAAGACATCCGTTTATGTGTTTACTTTTTTACATTTACCTAATCATATTTAAAAATTACTTTGATAGCTTACTAATTGCCACCTAAGAGATTAACATAAATTAAAATATTAACACCAAATAAATGAAGCCACATTTATCCTATGCCACGTTTAGTCTCACGCTATCTGATACAGCGATAGACCATAGGTATCATAGTAACACATTTGGGTGGTAATGAGGATGGCAGACGTCCTAAAAACTTACGAATCCATACATTCCCTCGCGTGTAATCAGCAATTCCAGTAATCCAAGTGATGGCCAGTCTCGAAAAATCGGACGTAGCCCTGGAGGATTAAAAAAAATGGCAAAACAATTACCAGATGATCCTACCAGGTGCAAAATTTAAATACTATTACCATAGGCTAATCCATAGGCTAACCCCCGACTGATAAGATGATACTACGAGTGCAAAATTGAATAAAATATTATAGTTTTATTCTTAGAGATTTATTTTTAATTTTAATTTTATGGATATAAACGTGAGAAAACACATAAACTCAAATATCTTGGAAAAAAAAATGAATTGAATGCATATTTAACATAATAGAGAGATCAATCCAAAAACCTGGAGATAATTAGATTATAATCATTAGTAGAATTAGAATTATGCATGATGCTTTCTGAGCAATCAATAATGCAATTTCTAGTTTTTTTTTTCAACACTTAAAAGGCTTGTAGAAGAACCATAACCCCAAAACTGCTATGACAATAATGAACAAGAATATGTGAACATGAAGTAAATTTTTTTAAGGAAGTAAATTTTTTTAATATCAGTAAGAAACATTACGGCTCCCTTTCAATCCAGCAATTAATAAAACACAACATCACTATAAAGCACAACAATAATAAATCAAATTATTTATAACATGCTTAATTTTTTTTGCTGGGCCATGGATTTTCATTTTACTGTATTAATTAAGTTTTTTCTTTAATTAGGTTTAGAGTTTTACCAGTAGTAAGTCTTTCCGTGTTCACTAGCCCCTTTTTATTGTACTAATTAGATTTTTTTTTTAACTAGGTTTAGAATTTTATTAGTAATAAGTTTCTTTATGTTAACTAGACGTTAGTTAACAGTTATGTTATTATACAACTTGAGTGGGCCTAATAGTTAAGAATATGTGTTTCTTCTTAAGAAATCACAAATATACCTCTATAAACTATACCAATCAAATTCGAAACTTCAATGTTGAATATGGACAATAAAAATACAACGAGACGATGATCAATTCAAAGTAATATATAATAATATTCTGTAAGAATAAGCGTTTGTGGCATTACAATTCTGTGTGTTCACTTATTTTGAATTCTATGATGAATTTAAATGGCGGCTATCCATTGTTCGAGTGTCCCATGTATATTGAGCACCTGAATTTATTTCCGTGACTGTAAGAAGGAAAACGATACTCAATTCACGGCTCTACAATTAGTTCGAATTTCTCCGTTGTTGCCCGTTAAAACCCCAATGTTCCCCATTTTTATTATGGCGGCGACGAAGCTCTTACTAAAAGCATTTCCATTACTGGCAAAGCTCGTTACCATGTTCTTGGTTGAGCTATCAGAGGCAAGCTCCTGATCAATTTGAAGAATTCCATGCTTTAATTGCAGTTGTTTGTAGTAGCTGTTATCGAAGATAAACGAAGTGTTCTGGTCCAGAAATACGTTGGGGTCCTGTGTTGAAGACGAGGTCGGAGATGGGCAGACTTTCTTCAACTTCGCCACTAATGCGGGATCCATAGTAGGATCCGGCTTCCCACTTCCTTGAAAACTGAACAGTCGATCGCTAAAGAAACTGCAGAGCGCGTTCCCCACAGTGTGGGCGCCTGGGGATGAACCCAAAAGAAAATATTAGCTTCTCTCCAGTCCTAATCTTACAGGAAAATAAACAATACGATTACGTTTAAATAAAAATGATTAAGTAATATGTACCTAATCTAAATTGGCTTGTACCTACATTAATAAGATATGTAAAATATGTGTTATTTTTAATTTTTTCCAACTTTAGAAAGGTCAAAACACCCTCTTCTTTACACACAAGATGTGGAAAACACTTAATAGATAACTAGCAGAGCCGCTAAAGAATAAGAATATTCTAGAAATAGTAAATAGTGTCCATAGAAACTATCTCTCACAGAGATCATTAAACCTGGCCATTATCAATAGGTATAGCCTATAGGCGTAAATATGTGGTATAATTAACAATACGTACCCAGCAGAGTGACCATATCTGCGACGTTCAAACCCTTGGCAGAGAATGCTGTAGCTGCGTCAGAAACGAGTGAACCGGGACCGGGTAAATCCACATCGTTTTTTAAAGATATATTTCCATCTCTTCTTCCCGTTGGTAGACTGTATTGTGGCCCACCTGCCTGTCAAAGTTTCAACCAAGTTAGTATGTGTCTGTTATTGCATCCAGTGAAGCCAAGTGTTCTTTATGACTTTTTTTAATCTGCGTGTCTATTTAATAGATCGACATCAACATAGATCTATGCTACTTAAAATAAATACGAAGCTAGTTTAGTAGCAGGGGTAGTCTATACCAGGGCAACAGCGTCTCTGGTAGCAAGTGCAATTATATCAGCACAAGACACAACGCTAGGGCATTTTTTTTCAACCGCGGCTTTTGCTGCATCAATTATATTAAATCCTCTCACCGATTGATTTGGAAATGCTGCTTTCTCTGGTACGTTATTACCTTTCGCATCAATCAGAATTGATGCGTCGCAGCCCTTCAACAGCGTAAATCAACGTTATTCACAAGCAAAGCCATTGAATCCTTGTAAGTCTTCTATTTTAATGAGCAATTTGATATGTTTAAATGAAAGATGAAGATCATAACTATAATCTTACCCTTACAAAACAGTCATGAAAATGCATGCGAAGGAGTCCAGCAGGGATAGACTTGTCTGACGTAAAGAAACTTGTGATTACTCCCCGCACGATGGATTCTGCTTGCGGACACTTGGTGTTGTAAAATCCCACCTGGAGGGCCAATGTGGGTCGTAGAAACGCGAAGAGGACAAGGGATTTCACGATTCTGAGTGCCATTATAATCAAATATTTCGACGTCATTGCCGTGCTGAAAAAATCCCCGAGCGCATACCAATAGTGAAAATGCTCACCCCTCTGAGATCAGAACGCTTCATACAGCAGAAGAGACTGAAGATTTTAATGGAGGTGACATGGGATCAGAGCATGAGTTGTATGTATCCTGGATGCATACGAATATATAACAACTCCGGGATTCTTTGTACCGCTGTATTGGGGTCCGCCGCCTTCATTATCTATTGATTTAATTGTGACGGGGCCAGATATCAGCGGTATGTAATTGCCAAGAAACTTGATATCTCTTCCATACGAAGAGAAGAAGCTTTTCATAAACTCTTTATTTTTTTAGGTGTCGAGAGCGCATGCATTGGATTCTCTCTTCATTATTACCGTAGACCAATCCGCTTCAATGTGCCAGCGATGTTGAAATTCGTCGATGATATCGTTGTTGCTCGGGTTGTTATCAGAAAAAGTCAACTGGCACACCACAATGCTTGCCACGATATAAATATTCCACGATGGATCTCGTCAATTGATATTCGATTTATTTAAAATCTTCGTGATGTGGTTGCACTAAATCAATATTCCTAGGGGCATGTGCGAGTATATGGCGCTGAATCGAATACCGTGCCGTCCACGATATCGTGGAAATTACCAAACTAAAATTGTTTGGAACTTAGTGAACTCATTTAGGGTTTTTAGGCCTAAAGGTATACACCTGATTGGAATTCTGCTGATTAGAATTCCCCGCATTTAATTATCTTTTAATTAGGAATTCTAATTACGCCGCTTATACCTATTGACAATGGGCAGATTTAATAGGGGTTTAGTGCTTAATAAGTTTTCTATGGAGAGGATTAAATATGGCTGGAATATTCTTAGTAGTCACACAAAATAAATGGCTGTGATTTCAATCATTAACTTTCTAGCTATTATAAAGACATCAGCTGAAGATACACTCATATTTTTGGTAGTCATTTTCAATCAATGATGTTTACTTTCTTATATTTACTTAATCATATTAAAAAAATTACTGAATTGTGCTAGTCTTATAGCAGCTGAAGATACACGCATATTTTTGGTAGTCATTTTCAATCAATGATGTTTACTTTCTTATATTTACTTAATCATATTAAAAAAATTACTGAATTGTTAGGTTTAGATGATTTTGATCTTAAACATTTATTTAATATTAATATTTTATCTTTTACATGTCAAATTTACATTTCTACTAAGTTTGGCCATATCTCCCAAAAGAATTGATATATTGACTTGTTTGTTTCCTCTTCCAACTAGCTAGAAAACTGAAAAAACATGAAGCAAAGGTAGGAACGGAATCACTCATCTCTTATTCCTTCCACCCACCATGCTCCTATTTCTTCTTTTTGACACAATGTTCAGTCAATAATCCTCTATTTGTTCTGCAATGCACATAGGTCAAGTAAAGTAAATGATAGATCTAGCTACAATGGATGGATGACGATAAGAGAAAGCAATGATGTTTAATGTTTAAGTAGGTTGGATCATGCCGAAGGACGACACTACCTGTATTCCCTGCATCCCTCCCCTTACCCGGTATTGGCTCCCATGGCTGTTGATGGGTGAGAGAGCAATTGACCAACTTCCTCAAATCATTTTGTTAACTTTGCATGTTTAATTACGACATCCATTTTCTCCGATCCGAGGACCTTGATCATCTATGCAAGAAAGTTGAAATCAGTCCAAGAGATAATCACATCAAGTATATTATTAAATGTATCCAGATTCATCCTGTAGTCTTTACAAAATTTGTAATCAAAATATTACACTAACCTGAGGTTTTCCATTGTTATCTTTGGAATTGCAATTCTAAGATGTGGAAGCCAAGGGAGAAGGTTGTAAGAGATGAGTGTAACCATCTGTATTATAATTAATTAAAAGTGAAGATCCCACCACCATAGTCACTACCACCACTATGGAAATCTATGTATTCACCATAGCTAGTATCGTGTGTGTACTTCATTTCTGCATATGACAATAAATAGACAACAAGAAGTTTTATTGAGTTTCTGCAACAATTTTATTTAGGTGGATGGACCACCCACCTATTCAACCACCACAAATGATATGCTTAGAAATGCATGGAATTAGGGTTCTCATTTTATCACAATAATGAATTCATCCCATAATTTTAATACTTTTAGGAGTGTGAGAGACCTTGGGTTTGGCACGGGGAAAGTGCCAAAAAGAGGCCTATTTGGGTCTATAGGGCCAAATTTTTCAAAACAAAAAATACCTTTTTTAGATACAACCCTGTATAATTGGAGGACGCTATGTTTTTTCGAATTGATTTCAGAATTCAAATTTAATTTTATATTTTCCTCATATCATCCCTCATACTAGCATTTTCCCATTACCTTTTTAAGGCCATATATCACTTTCCTTGAGCCCAATTTGTGCCAAAGGAAATGTGTTTGAATGATTGTGAGAAGCACATCAATATGGAGGCCTAAAATTCCAAAATCCTAGGTGTTGGGTATAATGGAATAACTCTCCAAGTACTCAGGCCTAGGTTCCCTTTTGTCAATTCAAGTCTGGATTAAAGTCATTCTTGACCAATAATTTGCGTATAATTATAGGTAGTGAGGGGGACAAAATTGTGGGTCTGAAAAATTCCCAAAAAAACGATAATTAACTTACTCTTAGGGTCCAATGCCATGATCCCTTCCCTCCAAAGAAAGCAAATTTTTCCCAAAGCCATGGGAAAGCATTCCCAATGAATTTGACAGTCATTGATGGCCTTTCTATCACAACGAATTCCTCAATTTTCAGCTCCAATTCCATGGCCATCAATCAAAGGTGTCATTGGGAGACACAAATCCCAAAGTAAATGATGATGTGGCACAAGTGCTTTCTTTTTTCAGACATTTTTCCAAAAGTTGATTTCCTCGGATGTTTTACTTTTTTTTTAAGTAAGGATTTCTATTAAGATATTAAAATTATATACAACAATATCTCCATGACAAACATACCAACCATATAGTATTTAAGAGTCTATAAATTTGTTGGTTAGCCTTATTGGTATTTCAGAAGAGATGATATTGTATAATATATTATTACAATGATGAGTGTTCCATATATATAGAACATATGGTGACCATCCATGAAAGGATGTGTCCCTTGGATAATAAATAAATACATATTTATTATATATATTTATACTTTGTATTATATATATATATACACACACACACACAGAGATCTGGAAGAATGTCTTCCCAATGTTGTTCAAACATCAACACTCCCTCTCAACGAGGGAGACATTCTTCACCATGCCAAATATTTTCTATGAAGTATACAAACTTCACTCTAGACTCATCAGATATCCATAGTACAACATGACTTCACAACCAATGCATCCAATTCATATGGGTAGCTCTCACATAGCTTCAATATGTCACCAAAATCCACTACCTCACAATGCATTTGTACCTCATTATGTGCACCCTTGTGACTTCAGAGCTAATGCATCCAAGGCCTGTGGGTAGCACTTAAATAGTTACATGTCCCCAGGACATCCACTACCCCGCAACGCTTTTGTACCTTGTCACATGCACCCATGTGACTTCACATCCAATGCATCCAAGGCCAGTGGGAAGCTCTCAAATAGATAAAACATGTCCCCACGACATCCACTACCCCACAATGCATATATACCTCGTCACTCTCTCTGAAGAGGGACCACGCCAAGCTATCTCTCTCATTTTTTCATGCCCTCCTATGAGAGAGTTAAGACCGGTCCTGCTCTGATACCATGTTGGATTTTCATAAGAGATGATATTGTATAATATATTATTACAATGATGAATGTTCCATATATATAGAACATATGGTGACCATATATGAAAGGATGCGTCTCTTGGATAATAAATAACTACACACACACACATATATATATACTTTGTATTATATATATATATGGAAGAATGTCTTCTCGATGTTGTTCAAACATCAACATGCCTAGAGGGAAACTAGGTTAGTTGATGGACTAAACAAAACAAAGATAGAAAATTTTTAAAAACATGTATCAATACCAATAGAAAACTCCAATATACTAAAGAAGGTATGTAAACTATAATACCTTGAAACATGAAAATACATGTGACTACTATAGCCATATCAAGTATTGTATTTTTGAACCTGAAGTTCCACCTTGGGTCATTTTATGTCATCTCTATTATCTTCATGAGAAGGATCGAATCCTTGAGACTACCCATCACCTTTTACCAATTGAAGGGTGCCCCCATTCCTTTTCACCAGCCTTGAAACCATATATATATATATATATATATATAATAAATATTTTTCCCCTCCAAAGCTTCCATACTTTGGACGTGTTTCTTGTATTACTGCTCTTTGGGTAGCATTCTCATGGCCACCATGGTTTTAACATGGCAATTCATTTCTATATTACTATTGAATTTAGTGTCTTTATTTCTTGTGCAACCCATATTAGGGACTAAGTCCCCCACCTCCTCATCAACCTTTGCATCCTCATGATACACATGCATAATTTGAACCTCCTCGACATGATTCATCATTTCCTTTCCCGCAGACGAGACAGAGTGCTAATAATGACTTGTAGTAACCTTTGTTTCTAGAGAATCCCTAGTTTTACTTCCTGAAGAAGATGTGGCACTACCTTTCTAGGGATCCATGAGAAATTAAAACCTCGAATTCCAATCGATACAGACACAATCAATAAAGGAAACAACAACAAGAAAACACCTCTAGACCAAATATATATCCCCAAAAAGGAAATTCCTCCCACATTTCACCATAATGGAGGTGCACAGTAAGTCACATAGGTTTTCAATCATCAAAATAGGAAGGGTTTCCATCGCCAATGCCCACATTATTTATTTCCTGCTCCACCTCCAATGCCAACACCCTTGATATATCATTCTCACACAATCCCTGAACTGAACACAAAGTGAAATGAACAAACCTGGAGGAAGGGAGGAGGGACGCGACCTAGAGAGTACCACCCTCGTAAATCTCCTCGCTTGGCTTTGATGGCCCATAGCACCTCCATTCTTCATATGTAGGGTTGGCCCAATTGTAATTTTTCCAAAAGGGGAAATTGTCTTGTGACCTAACCCTAGCCTCCTCTTCTCTTAAAAATATGTGGAAATAATTTGTATTTTGGAGGACTTGTTGAATATAGTATCTAAGATTTGCTAATTTCTCAAGGTTATTAGTGATTGTGATTACTTGTTCTCATAATGTTATTGATATATAAATATTTGCTAGTTAAAGGTTGAGGGATAATGGTGAATTCTAGTTATGTTAATGAGGTGTATAGCAGGGCCTCGCGGGACAACCCGTGCTCAACTCGTGGGGGTGTCTCCTCCCACAGATGCATGAAAACCCTCCTAGAACTTGTATATCAAATGCTTGAACTCCTCCTAAAAATCACCTCAAACACGTTGTACAATTTGATATTCCTCCCAACTCTCTCTAGCATGAGACCAAAACACCACAATGAACCCCGATGAGAACTATGGATGAATTCTCCTCTTTGTCTAGCTAGGGTGGATATTGCACCACCGAAACTAAACATGCACTGGAAGGTTTTTTTCCCAAAACCCCAACGAAAATGATGGCTACAAGAGAACTCCAATATGATATCAAATAATAAAGCTAAGGGGAAAGGTTACTCTTTTATTTATGTTTTCCTGGAACATTCTAGATCTTTCCCCCATTTTGACCAAATCAAATCTTCACTTTATTTTTCTTCCAATTTCCATTTAAATATAATCATTTATTTTATTTAATGTCACTTTTAGGATTTGTTATTCTTTTTACCTCGTGACACCAAATAAACCTTCTTGAATCCATTTTTCCTTGTTGACTATAGCCTACGAGAGTCGTATAGGCTATTGAGTCATCCTTGCTCACGGTCAATTGGAAGGGAACATTACATACACCGTGACAACCAAATCTCGTTCATCAATTAAATATCCAAAATATTTGGAATACAATATGGAAATCCATGTAGATAATAGTATATATATAATAAATGTATTAGTAATGATGATATGATTACAATAAGGATGAGGGCCATATATATACTCATGTAAGGGTTCCCTTTCACTATGAGACATGCCATCCATTAGGAGGTGTCTCTTCATTATGTATTAATTATTAATTATTAGTTAGTTATTATTAATTTTTTGAATTTATATTTTATATATTTATGTCTATTACATTTCCTTCTCATTTAAAAGTGTTTTTTCCTCAAATCATATTGATGGAAAGGCCTTACGTCTTTTCTCTAGCTTGTAACGTCTCCGCTTGGTTCTTCGTTATTGATGTTGTCATGGTTTATGAAACAAGATGGTATGAATTTCTAAAGGTTGAGCATAATTGAATAATTGTAACATAATTTGACCATCCTAATTCGATCCTCTATGGAATATTGTGCTAATAATATTCCCAAGATAGTTGATTATTAATATGAGACGTAATGTACTTGCATCAATATTCTTTCGATGATAATAAATTGTTTCCATTTTGAGCAATGTTAATAGATTGATTTGTTAATGTATCGACTTCAATGATTAGGGTGTCACTAAGGTGTTTTTGTAGCATGAATTTCCTTTATTTCACTTAAAGCAATCTCAAGATTTATTTTTGGTGTTTTATATTCTTCATGCACTGGTTTGTTGATAGTTGCATTTCTATTAGTAAGTACTCCAACATCCGTATATATATTTTTTAACTGGATTGGAATCTTCTTGACTATGAAGTTGATTGGCTCTATAATTGCTTCTTTTTCCACAACTTGGATTTTAACACCTGAAGATTTCGATGCTTCCTTCTTGATAAATTGTTGTAACTTATTCTCGAGTGACTCCTTATCATTTTTAAGCTTCTTGATTTTGTTAAGTAGGTTTTGATTATGATTATTTAAGCATGCAAGTTCTTCATTCTATGATTTGTCGACTTTGTTTTTCATGTCTTCACTCTCAAGTTTTTCATCTTTTAACATTTTGATTTGTTTTAGAAATCTTTGATTAAGGTTTTTTTCAGTGTGAATTCTCTTCATTTTTTTCTAATATGTTTTTTCCAAGATGTTGCTTCTCTATTTCTAACTTCTAAATGCAACATTTTGTATCATTTGACTTCATTATTTGATTAAGTAGTTTTTTATTGTGATATTTTAAATGAGAAATTTCTTCATTTTTTTTTTCATAATTCATCACCAAAATATATTCTCAAGATCTCTATATTTTTTTTTGTACATCTTACAAGAAAAAAATTATAAAATGTGGATTTCATATTTCTTTTCAAATAATAACTCAATAATTCTTCCTTTCACTATTCTTCTTCCAAGTAACTCACTCTTCATATCTTGATGTTAATAAGGATCCAAAATTTTGATATCTTATAATACTTTTTTTCCATATATATTTTTGTTGATCTTAATAAGGATCCAAAATTTTGATATTTTCTAATAATTTCTTGGAGTAGTTTTTTTTTCTTAATAAGGATTCAAAATTTTGATATTTTTTAATAATTTTTTATAATACTTCTTTTTTCGTATATATTTTTATATTTTTCTTGATCTTACTAAGGATCCAAAATTTTGATATCTTTTAATATTTTTTTATAATACTATTTTTTTCGTTAATTTGAATAATATTAAAAGAGTTTTGTATATTTCTAATTTTTTTGTTTTTTTTTTAAATTAAATAACATTTTAATTTTTTTTAAATAATATTTTTTTAATAATATATATTTTTTAAATATTTTTTTTTCAATAATATATTTTTCGATCTAAATATAGTTTTATTAAGTTGAAAGGCGTACACCTATTGACAATGGGCAGATTTAATAGGGGTTTAGTGCTTAATAAGTTTTTTATGGACATGAGTAAATATGGCTGAAATATTCTTAGTAGTCACACAAAATAAATGGTTGTGATTTCAATCATTAACTTCCTAGCTATTATAAATACATCCGTTTATCTGTTTACTTTTTTACATTTACCTAATCATATTTAAAAATTACTTTGATAGCTAACTGATTGCCACGTAAGTGCTTAACATAAATTAAAATATTAACACCAAATAAATGAAGCTCAACCATTTATTTGTTAATCAATAATCAAATTTAATATATTCTTTTAAGAATTTTTTTCATCTTATGAGCTTTTGGCGTTGATCAGCCACAATTATATGGTTGTGCTAGTATTATATCTAGTAACTTTTTAATAACCCCTTTTTATATACTTGAACTTAATTTACCTTACGTAAATGGTTTTTATATTTTCCCATTTTTTATACTTGAACTTAATTTACCTTACGTAAATGGTTTTTATATTTTCCCATCTTAACAATTTTAGGCACTAAAATACTTGTAAAATATTTTGTTTTTATACGAGAATATGTTTTATTATAAGAGAATATGTTCTCGTAATTTTAAATTGGCTTGTTCTTCCAGCATGGTAAAATAAATATTTTTCGCCCTTTATTAGCTTCGTTATGGCTTCAATACTCACGTTTCGAAAATTGTGATGTTCTATCTTTCTTATATGCACGTGGGGTATGCACAACAATAACTATGGAATCGATGTTTTTAAAACGTGGATGAGTAGAGAGCTTTAAGTTGTAATTTAATTGTTTTATGAAACGATTTTTATTTTTTCGAAATATTTTTGTTAAATGGTTAGAGATTGTTAGATCTGTAGATTTAAGTGATTATTTATGTATAATTAGAATGTTTTAAAAGTTTTTCAGTGAAATAAATCCTTTTTAACATTCAAAAATAAATTTTAAACATTTAAAAATAAATATTAAAT
Organism: Picea sitchensis; assembly: GCA_010110895.2. Taxonomy (NCBI): domain Eukaryota; kingdom Viridiplantae; phylum Streptophyta; class Pinopsida; order Pinales; family Pinaceae; genus Picea; species Picea sitchensis. The sequence continues at coordinate 207,601 of SNQJ01S0001124.1, forward strand.
AGCAAAATAAAATAATAATTTCATACAAATTTTTCCATTTCATAAAATAGTTAAACAATACCTTTATTTAAAAATTGGTGATATTCCAAAAAGTGAAGAGTTAAAAAGTGAAGAGGTATTATAAATATTCTAATATTAAAAGAAAAAAATAAAAAACATTTTTCATTATATATTGAGTGTTAAGATTAAAAAGAGTATCCGAGTTATTATATATATTATATAAAGGAGTATAAAAATTCTTTTTTGAAAATACATGAAAGCTCTTTTAATAAAATATTAAAGAGTTATAATAAAAAAAAAGGTATATTAAAGAAGAAAAGAGATATATATAAAGTTCATA
>SNQJ01S0001124.1:225998-238539 GCA_010110895.2 Picea sitchensis
CAAGATGTACTCAGGTACCTTGGCACTCATTGACATCAATGATGAGTTGCCTCGCATTGGTTAACGACATTCATCAATGGTCGGTAATCCAATGACTTCTCTTCATGCTCGACATCGACACATTCATTCGCATGACTAGAATTATACCATCAGGTTTCGCAGCGGGTGAAGACTATACACTTTTCCATGACTCCTTAGCAGTTACAGCAACATGACTTCATCTATATGAGAGTAGTACAGTTTCTTACTTCCTCTTTTCCATGATTCATCAACAACAATTCAGATTCCTCCACTTCACATTATTTGATCCAACAGTGACAGCAGCCGCAACTACAGCATCAATCTTCTTTCACATGATCCTGCAGCATTAACATCTTCCATGCTCCAACAACCACATCATCCATATTCCTACTACATCGTTCATCAACATTTTGGGTAAGTGGAGGTATGTTGTTTTCTAATCTTTAATCATGCAATTCCTTACATGCTAGAGTGAATGAATTTGGAAAAATCCATCACCATGCTTCCTTTCCTTTTCACTTCTATGACTCATGCGACATTTCATGAGGACATGCAACCAATTTAGTTGGGAAGGGGGAGCGGGGGGGACTATATTCGCTATCATCACTCCATTTCTCCACTAGGATTATTCCATTTTTCTTCTCATTTACCATTTATCAACATTCTTTTCTTCCAACGATACTCTGTTGCACTTTGCTTCATAAGCATTGATATACATATTGGCATGATTCACAAATATGTAAAAAGGGCTTTCTTATACTCAATGGTGTTTCCTTATGCACATTGATAGCTTATCTATTCCAGCAAGTAAATGGGTAAATTATTATCATAACAACAAGAGAACAAAAAATGAAATGAATGTTGTTTACACAAGAACCAACATTTTATTATCATAACATCAAGAGACCAAATACGAAATGAATGATGTTTACACAAGAACCAACATTCTCTATATTCATGGTTGTCACACAAGAACCAACCATAAGAAAATGTCATTTGTTACTCATGTAAATCCCATCTTGGAAATATTCATTATCATCACTCAAATCCAAAATTTGGATGCCAAAATTTCTTGAGAAGATCCATGCAAAGTTGCATGAGGACATGCAACAAGTTTGGGGGGTATGTTGAGTCTCGGAATTGTCACATTGTCATCCTCTTTCCCTTTCACCATTATTCACATTTATACATATTCTACCACTCCATAAACCATTCATTAATACCATTTTCATAATTAAACATGGGTTTAACCTTATTATTTTCCAAATCATTTATTTTAGTATTAAAAGAGAATTTGTGATTAAATATTAGAAAATTGACATGTTTTCATATATATATAAAATGTGTGATCTTTATCATGTGTAGGAATATGTGAAGGATTAATTCAAAAGATTTCTCGCATACTTCCTCCACCATTTCAAGATGTGAGGAGATAATTCATTCCTAATCCAAGGAGAAGATTATGGAGATTTGGTTGTCATATCTTATCCAAGATATATGAGATATATGTGTGAGGATTTGAAGGGATTATATTTTGTAATAAAGGGAAATGGGTTGAGAGAAAAGTGGATCTGTAATTATGAGATGTTTATCTTATTTTCAAAGCTCTCATGTATAAAAGAGAGTGCCTTCTCTTCATGAGCAGGGGATAATCATTATTATGTAGAAGAGGAGAGAATCATTATTATGTAGATTGAGGGGATAATCATTATTATGTAGATTAACGGAATTGTTATGAGATATGTTCTTGAGGAGAATTGTTATGATGTAGATTGGATTCATGAAGAGACTCCTTTTGTAAACCTACCTGTTGAATATTAATGCAAGTTTGGATTCAGTGATTTTGTCTCTCATAGAAGTTAGTATCTAGTGATCTAAAACTTATTGTAAATTGTTAGTGTAGATTTTCATTTCATGTATTTGTTATTTTGATTTCATGTTATTTTGTTTGATGTCACTATTCGAATTTGTTGCAAAGTATGGTAATGCAGGAATAGTTGGATCTCCATATTTCACCATACATGAGATTTAATGGAGCATCCCACTTGTTAGTTTAGTTTCTCCAGGAGTTAGAATCAAAGTTCATCTTTTCCTTTAATGAGCCATCGATGAACATGTCCATCACCTGAGCAAGAGCTTTTGCTTGTTTATGAGTTTTTCTTTCCATCTTTTGAATTCTGTGAAGATTGTTATTTTTAAGAGTGTATTGGCTTCTAAGTGGTTTTCTTATCTAATCTTTACTAAACAGGCATAGGAACCTATTTGTTATCGACACACATAGTGCATCAACTGTACTGATTATGAATCCTGATTGATAATTTATGTTTGGTAATATATTATGCATATAATTTCACCAACAATACTATTGCTATATGTGGATGACTTATTCTTAACTAGAGAAGAAAATATCATCATCGAATGTAAGAAGAGACTCGCTTTATAATTTGAGATGAAAGACCTTGGCCTAATGCACTACTTCTTAGGTCTTGAGGTATGGCAGAGTCCAGAGAGGACCTTCCTTAATCAAGGGAAGTATGCATTCTAAATCCTAAAGAGATTCGACATGTTGGAGTGTAAGCCCATGAATACACCCATGGAAATGAAACTGAAGTTGTTGGTTGATACTTTGTCAGAATTGATTGATGCCACACTGTATAGACAGATTATTGGATCCCTAATGTGCCTGACGAAAACCAGACCAGACATTTGTTTTGTCGTGAACACCTTGAGTCAGATTCTGGTAGAACCTATACATGTTCACCTTGTGGCTGCAAAACATGTGATGAGGTACCTTAAGGGTACATTAGATTGTGGTCTCAATTATGATGGAGATCATGGTTTCACATTGAGTGGGTACACTGATTCAGATTGGGCAGGAAGTGTTTCTGATAAAAAAAACACTTCAGTATGTTGTTTCAGTTTGGGATCAGCCATGATCTCGTGGCAGAGTAGGAAGCAATCCAACATTTCTCTCAGCACAACGGAAGAAGAATACATCATTTCATGTTCTTCCAACTACGAAGCTATATGGCTTCGAATGTTGTTGACCGACCTATTTGACCTAGAGATGGAAGAAACCACGATCCTATGTGACAACCAGAGCTGCATAAAGATGACAGAGAATCCTGCATTCCATGATAGGTCGAAGCACATAGAGAATCATTATCATTACATCCATGACATGGTGTAGAGAGGAGCCTTAAAGCTTCAGTACGTTAGCACAGATGAATAGGTTGTTGATGCGTTGACCAAGCCTCTATCTCATGTAAAATTTTAGCACTTTAGAGATAAGCTTGGTATAGTCCAAAAGGACCTTCCTCGAAAGGGGGAGTAGTTGCTGTGATGAGACATCTCTTGCTTCCAGCTTCAGTGATGTGATGTAAAGCAAGACGATGTGATGATATTAGTATTGCGCTTCCGGCTTGACAACTGTGATGTAAAGCCAGTCTAGTATCTTTCTTCCAACCTGATGGTTGTGACGTAAAGAAAGACGATGTGATGAGACGAGTAATGTGCTTCGAGATTGATAGTTGTCATGTAAAGCCAGTCTAGTATCTTGCTTCCAACCTAATGGTTGTGATGTAAAGCAAGATGATGAGATGACACTAGTACTTTGCTTTGATCTTGAGAATTTGTGATTAAATCTAGTCTAGTATCTTGCTTCTAGCTTGAGTGTTGTGACCTAAAGAAAGACATTGAGATGAGACTAGTATTGTGCTTCCATCTTGATAGTTGTGACGTAAAGCTAGTCTACTATCTTTCTTCCAACTTGAGTGTTGTGACGTAAATCAAGATGTTGAGATGAGACTATTACTGTTCTTCCATCTTGAGAAGTATTGATGTAAATCCAGTCTAGTATCTTGCTTCCATCTTGATTGTTGTGATGTAAAGCAAGACGAGTACTGAGCTTCCAGCTTAACAGATGTGATGTAAAGCGAGTCCTGTATTATGATGAGCTAGCCTTGTGCTGTGATGATGATGATGTATTAGTTTTATACTAATACATATTGATGCATATGATGATTGCATTCCTTTCAGAATGAATATGTTGTCGATGAAGAAAAATTCCGATGATTTATAGATATGCCAGTAAGTGTTCGAATATGATATTGATGATGTTGTCCTCCCAATGTTGTTGACGATAAAGGCCTCTCTCTCGTCTGATGTTGTTGTAGAATACCCTTCTTGTTAAGAGGGAGTGTTGAAATAATGTAATTGCAAAGTGTATTATTATTATTATTTGATATATTATCCATTGGATCAATCCACATTGTGGATTGATCATGTCGTCTATTGTGAAAGGACCAAATCCCCTTTTGCGAATTGGTCATAATGTAATTGTAATTGGAAGAAAGAGAAGTCGGCCCTAGAATATATCAAAGAGGCCCCAATATATAATAAAGGTGGTTATAACCACCCAGAAGAAGAAGTCATCCCTGCCAGTGAAAGGACACTCCCACACGTGGAAGTCCTGTATAAATAAGGAGGCTAGGGCCTCACTTAGACACACACTCACTTGTTCATTGAGAGATAATTTTTGGAGTTGCAGTTGGAGAAGAGAGAGAGAGAGAGGCACATATTTGGGAGAGGACATTTTGTACTTGTTTGAGTTATCTCTTGGCATTGTATTGGCTATCTATAATAAGGAAGTTTTGTAGGGTTTTCTTCCCCTAGAGGGTTTCCCAGGATAAATGTTGTGTCTCTTGTGATTGTGTATTTCTCAGTGATCTTGTCTTATGTTGTTGTTATCTATTGAAATGCAAAGAACTATAATAATGGCTTAAACATTAACATCTACAAATGTATAATGACCCTGAAGATGAAAGTGTTACCATAGATACCTTACTAATTTTTTTGAATGGACTCTAGAGTTCAGCGTCTGAAATGTTGCAGAAAAATATTTATAGTGAAAATTATGAAATGACTCAATTCAGAATGTTTCCAGAACTCTATCTTACAAACGTTGTATCTGCAAAAGTATAAGGCCTCCGGATCTGAAATTTTAACCCAACATACCTTGATCCATCTACTAAATATATGCCAAGACGTTCCTTGTGAATCATTGAATAAAAAATGTTATAGAAAAAATTCCAAGGTGTCTCAGATGTAGCAGGAAACCCTAAGACCTTGAGCTCTSATACCATATGTTAGGAACCAAATATCAATATAACATAGAAAAACCTCAGAATAAGTACTCAACTCCTATAAAAAGAGATAAATTTAGATAATAAGCATCTTTGAGGGGAAAACCTCCTTATGCCCACATAAATGTCCAAATACATGATGATTCCAAATGAAAATGTCTCCCTGGTATATATAGGAGACTAGGAGGTATAACTACAACTAATGGACTAAAGCTGACATAGATAAAATAACATTACTAATGTAATATTCCCCAATTAAGGGGTAATGAGCCACTATTTAGGGCTTAACACATTCTAGTTCCACCTGCGATCCAAATTATTTTCGGCACAAAATGAGAGCACAAATATAATAAAGAAATGTACAGATATATATTGGATATCCAATAATATATCATAAATGTATCAAATATGTAACCATAAACACAAAGATACAATAATCCACGATTTTCTATTAATGAGCGAAAATGTACAAAGACTGTAAAAATACAGAGTGAAAGACTCGCTAGAATGGTGGCATCTTATCTCTGAGAAGAGATGTGATGGATACTTGCATCTGTGAGAATATGATTTTACAATGAGGCTCCAAAGGAATTTTTATCATAAATAAAATCCAAAACCCTAACCTCGAAAAATGAAAAGCCAACAGTTTTGTGGACCCTGTTTTGGGTAGTTTGGTGTATCAACTTCTCGGGGGCGTAACTTTAGAATATGATCTTTGCTTGGGGAACACGAGATCTCATTGGAAAGGTATCATTGAGGAGATTAATTTTGGGGGCTCAATCAGAGCCTTATAGCATTATTGAAAAGCTCAATCCTGAAAAACCTTCATTTAGGACCTCAAAATGGCCCCGGAGGTTAAAAACTACTAAAAATAGTAAATTACCAAAATTGCCAAAAAATTGTTTTGAGCCAGTTGGAAAAGGTGGGTGGCCACCAATATCCACCTGGATCAATCCTCTATCCTTATGATGCAATGGTATCCATTGCATTGATTTCCTAGGGGAGAGGGAAAAGAGTTTGTTGAATCTTCATCTTGATGAACTGCTTTCCTTGTTGGAGAAGTTGCGTTGCTTAGCTTTTTGAAGGTTGTCACGAACTTGTGGCTAGAAGGGTTGGACCTTTTTAACCATTCTGGATACATGATATGTTTGTGTGCAGAAGGAATCTTTGTGTGATGTTGCAATCTTGTTGACCTTCTTCTGTTGGATAAAAGATGCTTGGGCCAAGGCTATAGTGGTTGCAATATCCTTATGTTCACCTTTTGAATAGATTGTAAAGAAGCTAAATTTTGTAGTATGAGATACTACCTTGGGGAACTGTTTAGGTGGGACAATAGTCATAACCATCTCTGGTATCCTGTGGAGATGACCCCCCAGAGTAACAATGATACTACTGGATCCAGACTCATAGATAGCATGAGGCTTCAACATATATGGCTAGCGCAAGAGAACATCACAGGATCCCGCGGGGAAACATCACATAATACCTCATCCTTGAAGGGATGGATGTCGTATGACAATAGACACTGTTTCCTGACATGAAGATCACGTCCTTGGCGAAGCCACCTGATGTTGTATGGATGTGGGTGTGGTGTTTTCGACAATCTCAACTGTTTGACGATCTATGCTGAGATGAATTTCTTTTGGCTTCCTCTATTAACAATAAAATACAGTGGGGTCCCCTTGACCCACATATTTGAATGAAAAAGGCGCTCCCTCTCTTTAGGATCTGTTGGTTCTTCTGGTTGAATTGTTTCGGTCACGACAATAGCAGTGGGGTCTATGTTGATGATCTGTCTTTTGTCAGTATTTTCTAAATTATATTATGAATGAGGGTTCGGATCCTTGTCTTTGATTTTGGCCACCAATGATTGTTTTCAGTGACATTGATCAGTGTTGTGCTAAAGGATTTTATGGAAATTGCACCATTTTTCGGTGTCCTTCTTCATCTTCCTATCACCCTTATTTTACTATGGCATGGACTGGTTTTCGAGAGATTGTTTGTTAGGGTCATGTTTATCAGACTTTGGTTGTTGCATATTTGCAGACCCGAACTCCCATTTGTTCYGGTGCTTAAATTTATGCTCAATTTTAATAGTATATCGATAAGCAACACTAAGTGATGAGATGTCTAGAAAATCTATTTCAGTTTAGATGTATCTGTGTAGAGCCCCATGGTATTTTAGAACCAAATGTCATTCAGAATATTTGAKACCCAACTTGATGTGCAAGGTACTGAAGTGTTATAGAAAGATTTGTGTCACCCCATGCAATATTGCATAGAATGCCCTTTTCCATTTCTCCATGTAGAATTTTAATCGCTTTTTAAAAATTCTAGAGCTAAAAATACATGTTTTTCCACATATACACACCTTTCCTACTATACAACATGTGTATATGTAGGTTGCAGCACTACAACCCATGTACATCAGGAAAAGTGCCCAAAATTGAAAAATGGTGTTGGGTTTCCATGTCACGAGAGGAGATAATTGATCCTTGGCCATCCATATACTGGTAACGTTCTAACTCCACCCTTCAGTTCCACTTGAAGGCTGTAAATGGGCCAATTCTGAGCTATGGAAAAGAGGAGAAGGAATTCAAATTTGAGAGAAAAGTTACTCTGGATGAATTATTCACTTCACATTGAGTCTATATCCCTTTATCCTTTAAGTCTCAACATAGTGTTCAACCCCCAAGCTATTCCCTTATTGAGTGAGAACTCCATTATATGTCTTACATGATATTTTCTTTGGTTGAGGATTGAAGTGGTGGAGGCCCAACTGGAAGGAACTTAGTTTCTTGGTTATGAATCGTGCCGACACAAAATTTTGTAACTTATTCACTTCTGTTGATTATATCTTCATAGAAATACACTTTTCTCTTCTAATTTATATCTTGCAAATATCTGAATTATTATTCCATGGGCGTATTTGTTGTGAATGTTAATGGATTATGTTATTGAATGTGATAACATCATATATTATCACCATATGCTTGAGTTGCTTGGTTGTTGAGGAATAGTTGCAGGTGTATTGCTTTGGATCGAGTGCTCAATGATGGACTTCATCAAACGTCTGGACGAGATAGGCCTTTCATCTTATCTTGCTAGTATATTTGTCTATATAGCATACTTGAGAATAGAGTTGATTTATACAGTCATTTTGTCTATTATGATTTTCCCCTAGCCATAGAGATATTTTCCTCGTAACAAAATTGGCGACCATACTGGGGAACTTCAGAATTTCTTCGCCCCTCTCTTGTTGTAGGGTGGTCCATATTATATACTTCTCCTCACAGCTTCCAACAAGGTAATAGTTTTCCTTCACTATGTCCAAAAAAAAATCCCAAGTGGGATCAAACCCATATATTCTAGACTCTTCTGTGCAACTTTAATCCCAGTAAGTTTCCCACCAATGTCTGACATGGGGGAGAGATTTAAGGAGTGCGAAGGTGATCTTTTCCCTGTCGGAAAAATGGTGCACAAAGAAATAACCTTGTAACATATTTAACCATTTGTCTAGGGAATCTGCATTTATCTGAACTTCAAATAAGTGACTATCAAAATTAACCTATAACTTGAAAGGAGAGGTTCTTAAAAAGTGGGTGTTTGGTGAAGATGCACATGTTTCTATCAGCAAGCGTTGAAGGATTTGGGAAAATTCTCCATCATTTCGTCCCTCCGTCGCGTGAGAGCTTGTTCAAGAAACATATTGATAGAATCATCTACTCTGTCATTTTTCTTTTATTCCTCCATGGAGGTTTTATTGGGCATGCAAGAGTGATTGTATTCAAGAGATACAAGCTCGAGACCCAACTTTCTATACTCGGACCTCATCAGGGATATGCACTGAAAAAAAAACGATCAAGAGGAGCCTTCTCTGATACCACTAATCCATATTATTTTCGGCAGGAAAATAGAGCGGAGATATATTAAAGAAAGTTATAGAGATATCTTGGATATCCAATAATATAACATAAATTTATTAGATATGCAACCATAAAAATAGAGATACAATAATACACAATTTTCTATTAATGAACGAAAAATGTACAAAGACTGTAAAAATACAGAGTGAAAGACTCACTAGAATGGTGACAGCTTATCTCTGAGAAGAGATGTGATGGCTACTCAAATCCGTGAGATTATGATTTTACAATGAGGCTCTAAAGGAATATTTATCATAAATAAAATCCAAAACCCTAACCCTCAAAGATGAAAATCCAATAGTTTTGTGGCCCTCGTTTTGGGTAGTTTGGTGTATCAACTTTCGAAGGGTGTAACTTTGGCATACGATCTATGTTTTGGGCGCACGATAGCTTGTTGGAAAGGTATCGTTGAGTATATTAATTTTGGGAGATTAATAAAATCCTTCACCTATAATAGACAAGATAAATACTAAAAAAACTTCATTTAGGACCTCAAAATGGCCGCGAAAGTTAAAAACTGCTAAAAATAATAAATTACCAAAATTGCAAGAAACCTGTTTTGTTTTAGTTGGAAAAGGTGGGTGGCCATTGATATCCACTTGGTTCAATCCTCCCTCCTTAGGAATAAATTGTATCCATTGCGTTGAGTTCCTAGGGGAGAGGGAAAAGAGTTTGTTGAATCTGCATCTTGATGAGTTGCTTTCCTTGTTGGAGAAGTTACATTCCTTATATTTTTGAAGGTTGTCATGAACCTGTGGCTGGAAAGGTTGGAAATTTTTAACCAGTATAGCTACATGATATGTATGTGTGTAGAAGGAATATTTGTGCTTTGTTGCAGTCTTGTCGACCTGCTTCTGTTGGATAGAAGGTGCTTGGGCCAAGGTTGTAGTGGTTACAGTATCCTTCTGTTCACCTTTTGAACAGATTGTGAAGAATCTAAGTTTTGTAGTATGAGATACTACCTTCTGGCACTATTTAGGTGGGACATTAGTCAGAACCACCTCTGGTATCCTGTAGAGATGACCCCCTAGAGTAATAATGACACTTTGGGGTCGAGACTCATAGATACCATGACGCTTCCACATATATGGCTGGCCCAAGAGAACATCATAGACATCCAGTAGGGAAACATCACATAATAACTCATCCTTGAAGGGATGGATGTACTATGACAATCGACATTGTTGGCTGACATGAAGATCTCTTCCTTGGCGAAGCCACCCGATGTTATATGGTTGTGGGTGTGGTGTTGTCAAAAATCTCAATTGTTTGACGACCTCTGTTGAGATGTGTTTCTTCTTGCTTCCCCTGTAAATAATAAAATGTAGTGGGGTCCCCTTCACCCACATCTGTGAATGAAAAAGGTGTCCCCCTCTTCAAGATATGTTGGTTCTTCTGGTTGAGTTGTTGCGGTCACAACAATATAAGTGGGGCCTGCGTCGATGATATATCTTCTGTCAGTATTTTCTGAATCATATTCTGAATCAAGGTTTGACTCCTTGTCTTTGATTTCGACAACCAATGACTTTTTTGAGCGACATTCATTGGTGTTTTTCTAGGGGCTTTTTTGGAAATCACACCATTTTTTGGTGTCCTTCTTTGTCTTCTCGTGACCCTTCTTTTGTTGTGGCTTGGAATCATTTTCGTGAGACTGTTTGTTAGGGCTATCTTTATCATACTTTCATTGTTGCAGATTTGAAGACCCAAACTCCTATTTGTTCTAGTGCTTAAATTTCTTCTCTATTTTAATATCATATCGATAAGAAACACCAAGTGATAAGATGTCTAGAAAATCCATTTCAGTTTGGATGTAGTTGTGTAGAGCCCCACGATATTTCACAACCAAATGTCGTTCGGAATATTTGATACCCAACTTGGTGCACAAGGTATGGAAGTGTTATAGCAAGATTTTCCTCAGCCCATGCAATATTTCACAGAAGGCCTTTTTCCATTTCCCCGTGCATACTTTTAATCTCTTTTTACAAATTCTAGAGCTAAAAACACATTTGTTTACACATATACACACCTTGCCTACTATACAACATGTGTATACGCAGTTTTCACCACTACATTCTGTGTACATCAGGAAATGTGCCCAAAATTGAAAAATGGTGTCAGTTTTCCATGTCATGGTAGGAGATCAATGATCTTTGTCCTTCCATATACTGAAAACATTCCAAATCGGCCCTTCAGTTCCACTTGAAGTCTATAAATGTGCCAATTCCAAGCTATAAAAAAGAGGAGAAAGAATTCAATTTTGAGAGAAAAGTTACTCTGTAGGAATTATTCAGTTCACATTGAGTGTGCTTCCCTTTATCATTTAAGTCTTAACATAGTCTTCAACCCCCAAGATATTCCCTTATTGAGCGAGAACTCCATTATCTCTCTTACATGAGATTACTTTTGGTGCAGGATTGAAGTGGTGGAGGCCCATATGGAAAGAACTTAGTTTCTTGGTTCTGAAGCGTGTCAACATGAAAGTCTGTAACTTATTCACTTCTGCTAATTATATCTTAATAGAAATACTATTTTCTCGTCCAATTGATATCATGCAAATAATTGAATTATTATTCCATGGGTGTATTTGTTATGAATGTTAATGGATTATGCTATTGAATGTGCTAACTGTTGGACACACCTACCATACTTAGAGGGGAGGTGAATGAGTGTGGGGCTCTTTTTTTTTTTAAATTCCCTCTTACACAACACTCCTTAGTTAGCATTCAACATTTACTCATTACCCATTGCTGTCATTTATAACCGGTTAGAAGTGAACATATATCGGCAGCATATATCAACAATATATAATCAACAAGTCATCACCATAAGGAACACAAAGAACACAAGAGATCCTAGCTTCTTATTCATACTTTTATCTTCTAGGTCGCTTAACCCATTTCTAGGTCAATTAACCTATTTTCCTTATTTTAGGGTTAACCACTTTCCATAAATAGAAAGTTCTCGAATACTTTATCATTTAAATATTCCTTCTTGATTTTGTCACCTTACTTTATTATTTAAATAATCCACCTTGACTTTGTCAGTTTACATTATCATTTAAATAATGATTTATTCTTTTAGGTCACTTTGACTTCTTTGATCTTGGGGGCTTCGAGCCTTCATATGGGGGTCCTCCATCTTCATAAGTCCATAACTCTAAAACCATGAGGAGTTATGTGACATTCCACATACCACTGGAAATGGAATGACAAGAACTATCCATCTAGGATATTTTCACCAACAACTTCATTGATCTTCATCTCATTATTCCACATACAAGCATGGGTCCTCCAACCATTCTTTTAGGATAACTCAATCCGTAAAGCGTCTTCCTGTGAGCACTTTCACCATAAGGGGACCACTTTGGAGTTCATCCATTTGTGCACCTTATCAATCATGATAAGACAATAATGAGTCATCTTTTCATCAAACAAACTATGCATCATCATG
>SNQJ01S0001124.1:238589-269550 GCA_010110895.2 Picea sitchensis
TGAAAAGATGACTCATTATTGTCTTATCATGAGTCATCTTTTCATCAAACAAACTATGCATCATCATGTATCAATGACAACTCATTGATCTATCTTCATCTATGCATCATATCAATGATTCATCTTTATCAATTGGTTTCCACTTTGACATCTATCATTCTCATCAAGTACTATGCATCATATCAATGATGCCTCTTTATCAATTGGTTTCCACTTTGACATCTATCATTCTCATCAAGGAAAATACATATACATTGTTCATCAATCATCAATCAATTAATCCTTTAACATCAATCAATCAAACTATTGGCATCAATATATACATGATCCAACACTAACATCATATATTATCACCATATGCGTGCGTTGCTTGGTTGTTGAGGACTATTCACATGTCTATTTCTTTGGGTTGAGTGCTCGATGATGGAATTCATCGAACGTATGGACAAGGTAGTCCTTTCATATTGTCTTCCTAGCATATCTGTTTATATAACATACTTGAGAATAGAGTTTATTTCTACAGTCATTTCCCTCTGTTATGGTTTTCCCCTAGCCATAAAGAGATTTTCTTCGTAAAAGAATTGGTGACCATACTAGGTAACTTCGAAACTTCTTGGCCCCTCTCTTTCCAAAGTGTGGTCCATCTCATATACCACTCCTCATAGTTTCCAACAATGTAATATTTTTCCTTTAATGCATCCACAAAAAAAAACCAAGTTGGATCGGCCCCCTATATTATAGACTCTTCTATGGAACTTTTCTCCTAATAATTTTCCCACTAATGTTTGACATGGGGGAGATATTTAAGGTGTGTGAAGGTGATATTTTCGTTGTAGGAAAAATGGTGAATAGAGAAATAACCTTCTAACAGATTTAACCATTTGTCTAGGGCATCCTCATCTACTTGACCTTCAAATAAGGGAATATAAAAATTAACCTATACCTTGAAAGGAGAGGTGCTTCCAAAGTGGTTGTTTGATGAAGATGCATCTGTTTATATTGACAGGAATTGAAGGATGTAGGAAAAATTCTCCATCATTTTGTTCCTCTGTCGTGCAAGAGCCTACTCAAGCAAAAGATCGATAGAATCGACTGCTCCATCATTTTTCTTTCCTTCCACCATGGAGGGTTTATTGGGAATGCGAGATCGATGGTATTCAATATAGACAAGCTCGAGACCCAACTTTCTATACTCAGACCCCGTCAGGGACATGCACTGAAAAAAATTGATTAAGAGCAGCTTGCTCTGATACCACCGATCCAGATTATTTTTGGCACGAAATGAGAGAGGAGATATAATAAAGAAATGTAGAGAGATATCTTGGATATCCAATAATATAACATAAATATATCAGAAATGTAACCATAAACACAGAGATACAGTAATACACAATTTTCTATTAATGAGCGAAAATGTACAAAGATTGTAAAAATAATGAGTGAAAGACTCGCTAGAATGATGGCAACTTATCTCTGAGAAGAGATGTGATGGCTACTCACATATGTGAGAAGATGATTTTAAAATGAGGATGCAAAGGCCTTTTTATCCTAAAGAAAATACAAAAACCTAACCCTGAAAGATGAAACTCTAATAGTTTTTTGAACCCGTTTTGGGTAGTTTGGTGTATCAACTTCCCGATGGCGTAACTTTGGCATACGATCTTAGTTTGGGGCGCATGATAGATCGTTGGAAAGGTATCATCGAGGAGATTCACTTTGGGGGCTCAATCAGATCCTTTAACTATCATTGAGAAGATCGATCCTGAAAAACCTTCATTTAGGCCCTTAACATGGCGTCGAAAGTTAAAAACTGCTAAAAATAGTAAATTTCCAAAATTGCCAGAAAAATGTTTTGAGCGAGTTGGAAAAGGTGGATGGCCACCGATATCCACCTGAATCAATCCTCCCTCCTTAGGAATAAATGTTATCCATTGCGTTGAGTTCTTGAGGGAGAGGGAAAAGATTTTGTTGAATTTGCATCTTGATGAGTTGCTTTCCTTGTTGGAGATGTTGCACTGTAGAGCTTTTTGAAGGTTTTCACGAACCTAGGGCTAGAAGGATTGGAATTTTTTAACCTGTCTACCTACATGAGATGTATGTGTGCAGAAGGAATCTTTGTGCTTTTCTGCAGTTTTGTTGACCTACTTCTATTGGATAGAAGGTGCTTGGCCCAATGTTGTAGTGGTTGCAATATCCTTATGTTCACCTTTTGAATAGATTGTAAAGAAGATAAATTTTGCAGTATCACATACTACCTTGCGGAACTGTTTAGGTGGGATAGTAGTCAGAACCACCTCTGGTATCTTGTAGAGATCACCTCGAGAGTAAAAATTAAACTATGGGGTCGAGACTCATAGATAAAATGATGCTTCCACATATATGGTTGGCCCAAGAGAACATCATAGACATACCACCAGGAAACATAACATAATACCTCATCCTTGAAGGGATGGATGTCATATGAAAATCAACACTACTAGGTGGCATGGAGATATGATCCTTGGTGAAGGCACCCGATATTGTATGGTTGTGGGTGTGGTGTTGTCGACAATCCCAACTGTTTGACGACCTATGCTAAGATGAGTTTATTTTGGCTTTCGCTGTCAACAATAAAATGCAGTGGGGTATCCTTCACCCACATATGTGAATGAAAAAGGAACTCCCCCTCTTTATGATTTGTTGGTTCTTCTGGCTGAATTGTTGTGATCACGACAATAGCATTGGGGTATGTGTCAATGATATCTCTTTTGTCAGTATTTTCTGAATCAGATTATGAATCAGGTTTCGGCTCCTTGTCTTTGATTTCAGCCACCAATGACTATTTTGAGCAACATTTATCAATGTTGTGCTAGGGAATTTTGTGGAAATTGCACCATTTTCCGGTGTCCTTCTTTGTCTTCTCGTGACCTTTGTTTTCCTGTGGCTTGCACTGGTTTTTAGGAGACTGTTTGTTAGGGACATATTTATCATACATTGGTTGTTAAATATTTGCATACCTAAACTCTCATTTATTCTGGTGCTTAAATATCTGCTAGATTTTAACATCATATCGATAAGAGGCACCGAGTGATGAGATATCCAAAAAATACATTTCATTTTGTATGTATCTATGTAGAGCCCCACAGTATTTCAGAACCAAATGTCACTCAGAATGTTTGATACACAGCTTGGTGCACAAGGTATGGAAGTGTTATAGCAATATTTAGCTCACCCCACGCAATCTTGCACATAAGGCCATTTTCCATTTCCCCATGCAGATTTTTAATCCCTTTTTACAAATCCTAGAGCTAAAAATACATTTTTTCCACATATACAACCCTTTCATACTATAAAACATGCGTATACAAAATTTGCACCACTACAGCCTGCGTACATGGAGAAATGTAATATACGAGATATAAAAAGTATGAAGAACAGAAATAAAATGCTAGAAATGGTAGAATAACAATAATATAACCAACATAATCTCTACAATAACACATAAATGATATAAGAACAACAACATAAATAACACTTTGATTCAGAAAGCAATGTTCACGGGCCTCTTTGAGGGGGTAGGCTCCAGTCGAGTAGCACTCTGTTACAATAATCTCCAAGCTAGGGTTTTCATACCCTCGACCCTTATTTATGCTAAATATGTCTATCAGGAGAAGCATCTAGAGGAAGATCCTTCTAGAAGCGAAAGATTCTATTAGGTCTTGTTACATCCACCTTATTCTATTTTGTTGAAAGGCCTTATTAATATTGACCTTTATTACATCCAAATATATTTCTCTACCTATATGTGGGTTAGGACCCTAACATGTCCACCCCCTTAAAAACAAACTTGTCCTCAAGGCTTGAGATGTGGAAACTACTGCAAAATAGTAGTTGGTTCCCAAGTGGCATCTACTGGAGTTGTATTTTTCCACTGAACTAGCACTTCCTTGATGGTTCTCTAACGCAGGCGATGCTCATGCTGGTCCAAAACTGCTTCTAGCTATAGCCAAATGGATCCTTCTTCAGCTAACTTGGGAAGGTTGGTTTGAATTTGGCACCTAGTTCCAATCACCTTCTTTAAGCATGAAATATGAAAAATAGAATGTAGCTTTGAATGAATGGGCAGAGCTAACTGATAGGAGACTTGTCCCACACGCTTGAGAACTGTATAAGGACCATAAAATTTGGGTGCTAGATTCTGACAATGCTCGGCCTTGAGGGAAGTTTTCTTGTATGGTTGCAGTCGCAGAAACACCTGATCCCCTTTTGCAAATTGATGTTCAGAGTGACCTTGATTTTCTTTTTGCTTCATGTGATTCTGTGCCATGACCAAGTTCTCTTTGAGGGTACGAATAATATCCTCTCGAACTGTAAGTGTTTGGTCAACCGCCTGGACCTTTGAGGTACCCAGTAAGTATGAGAGAACTGAAGGTGGCTTCTATCCACATACCACTTCAAAAGGAGTCATGTCTGTAGCTGTATGTAGGAAGTGTTGTACCACCATTCAGCTAGGGGTAACCATTGAGCCCACTGATTTTTCTTTTCAGAGGAAAAACACCTCAGATATGTTTCCAAACACTTCTTGACAACTTCCGTTTGACCATCAGTCTGGGGATGATAAGTTGTGCTAAGATGCAATTGGGTGCCATGTAGCTTGAACAGTTCTTGCCAAAAATTGCTTGTGAAAGTTGGGTCATGATCAGAAACAATAAAGTGCGGCATGCCATGAAGCTTGAAGACCTGGTCCATGAAAATTTGAGCCACCATGGATGCAGTAAATGGGTGTTGAAGACCGCAGAAATGAGCATACTTGGAAAGGCGATCCACAACCACCATTATGACTGATTTATTTCCCGATTTGGGTAAGTCGGTAATAAAGTCCATAGAGATATCCTTCCAAATAGTAGGTGGAATCGGAAGCGGTTGTAGTGTGCCCGGAGATTTGACTATTTTGACACACATCACATTTAGCAACAAAATTACAGATGTCTTGTTTCATACCATCCCAGAAAAAAGAACGTTTGACCCTGTCATAGGTTTTGGTGAACAAGAAGTGCCCCGTCGTGGGTGTAGCATGAAGCTCAAAAAGTACCATGGATTTAATCCTTGATTGTTTACTTAAATAAAAATGGCCTTTGTATCGAAGCTCATCTTTGAGCCAAGAGTACCCTGGGGGAGCTGGAACATTGGTCTGCAATTGTTGGATCACACACGAACTTTTGGGATCTTGTAGCCATTCCTGGCGAACAACTTGGAGCCAATCTGGTACAATGAAGGAAAGAGAAAAAAAGGGATCCTTCTTCTTCATATTTTTAGGACAGTGCATCTGCCACCACATTGTCTTTGCCTTTCTTGTAAATGATCTCATAATCATATCCAAAGAGTTTAGTCACCCATTTTTGTTGCTCCGAGGAGGAAATGTGTTGTTCCAGAAAGTACTTGAGGCTTTGATGGTCTTTTTTAATTTGGAAACGTTGCCCCAAGAGATAAGGGTGCCACAGATCAACGGCATGTAGACTAGCCAACATTTCCTTTTCATAGATGGGTTTGCCCAGATTCCTTTCAAATAGTTTCTTGCTGGTGAAGGCCAAAGGTCGACCCTCTTGCATAAGGACAACACCGATTCCTTTCCCTGAGGCATCACATTCCAGCAAAAAGGTCTTTGTGAAATCAAGAAGGGCCAGAACCAGAGTGGTACACATGGCCATATTCAAGGTTTGGAAAGATTGAGCAGTAGCTGGAGTCCAAGTGAAAGATTTCTTTTTGAGGAGAGTAGTGAGAGGCGTTGCAATCTTTTCATAATTTTTAACAAACTTGTGATAATACCCTGTTAAGCCCCGAAATCCATGCAAGATTTGTAGAGTCTTTGGGTGCGGCCAGTATTGCATAGCTTCAATCTTTTTTGGATCCACCCGAATGCCATCCTTGCCAACCAGACGACCCAAGTATTCTACTTTTGAGGCACCAAAATCACATTTAGACTGTTTCAGAAAAAGTTGGTGCTGAGAGAGTAGATGGAGAAGTTGATCCACATGAGTAAGATGGTATGTCCAATTTTTTCTATAGATGAGGATATCATCAAAGAAAACTAAGACAAAATGATGGAGAAAAGGACGAAAGACATTATTCATGAGGATTTGGAAGGTGGAGGGAGAATTATACAAGCCAAAGGGAATGACCAAAAACTCATAGTGGCCCTGATGAGTTTGAAAGGCCATCTTGGGAATGTTTGCCTCTTTCATACGTATTTGGTGATAGCCCGAGCGAAGATCATGTTTAGTAAAGAATTGGGTGCCACTCAATTCATCCAGGAGGTCATCAATGACAGGAATGGGAAATTTGTCTTTAATGGTCAGTTTCCTGAGGGTACGGAAGTCAGGACACATTCTCCAAGAACCTTCTTTCTTCAGGACCATGACTACAGGAGAAGAGTAAGGTCTTGTACTAGGGTGGATAACGCCTCCATTAAGGAGTTCCTGGACCAATTTCTCAATTTCATTTTTTTGTGAAAAGGGGTGGTGATACAGACGGATATTGGGAGGAAGGCTTCCAGGTACAAGGGGAATGGAATGATCATGAACACCGTGGGAAGGAGGGAGTCCTTGGGGAGTGAAAAATACCATTTTATTTTTAGAAAGGAGGGCATGGAGGTCTTGCAACACCGAGGGTGTCTATGTTGCTTGTATGGCATGGTGTTGGGCAATGACACTAGAATGCCCTTTTTTTAGCATCTTTTGCATGTGATGGGAACTAATGACATCAGGTGAACCAGCAGTGATTCCTTGGAATTTATATTGGTGGCCGTCTTGATTGAATTGCATGGTTGATTCCTTAAAATCCATGAGAATGGGACCCAAAGTCCTTAGCCAGTCTGCACCCAACACAATGTCACAACCGCCCATGTCGATAGCAGACATATGGGATTTTAGGTGGTAGTCACCGATTTGGAGACACACATTTTCACAACGCCCTCCAGATTTCATGGAACCACCATTGGAAATCATGATTTGGAAATTGTTGATGGTATGGATGCAGCAATGAGTTTCTTGGGCAATGCGGCGATGAGTAAAATTATGGGTTCTTCCACTATCAAACATAATGATGACCTTCTGATGCTTGATGTAACCGATTAACTTGAGGGTTTGGGGGGCAGAGAAGCCAGTGAGAGAATTGAGGGAAATGATCGGTTCCACTTCGGGAGGGTTTGAGGGAGGGGTTGTGTAAGTGATTTCTAGTGACTCGAGCACAAGGAGAGTTTCAACATCCTCTTTTGAAATATCCTCGAAGATGGCAATAAAAATCTTTTCTTCCTTACACTTGTGGCATGGGAAATATTTGTCATCACAAGTATAACAAAGGCCTTTGAGTTGGCATTTAGCCATCTCAGCCTTGGTCAATTTTTGGATCTTTAATGGGGCGGAGGGAGTAGTGGGATTTACAGGTTTAGGGCGAGGGATAAAGGAGGGTTTACGGTTTTGAGAGGATACAACTTGTTGTGCTTCTTTAGCTTTTTTAGTAGCCTCCACCCAACTCAAAGGTCGAGCCATGAGGACATGGGCCTAAATCTCATCCTTGAGGCTACTAATAAAACACTCTCGAAAGAAATAATTAGTCATGCCCTCTGTTAGAAAATCCAGGCGCTCAAAGGCAGCTATGAAGTCTTCTATTGTTCCTAATTGTTTCAACTTTTTCAAATGGCCCAAATGGTTGGTGTCAATCCCAAAGTGTTCATAAAGCTCAGTCACAAATTGAGTCCAAGCAATATACCCTTGACGGGAAGTTTTTATCCATTGCCACCATTGCCAACGTTCTTGATCTAGATGGAGAACACCATACCGGAGTTTGTCCAAGTCATCTGTAATGTTGTATAAAGAGAAATAATGTTCCATTTGGGTGACCCAACCAGTGGGGCCCGAGCCATCAAATTTGGTCACATCCACCTGCGAAAGGCATAGGTCATGTTGAAAGTGATGGTGCTGAAAGGTATGGGAATGGGAGGAATGTTCACCTTTAGTCTTTGGAGGTGCGTCAGAGAAATATCTGTAGGGATCTTCTGTTTGGTGCAGAGTGTTGCAAAGACAGATTCAATCTAGGTGGTTAGTTCTTGTTTGACTTCCTCCATTGAGGATTGCATGGTTGTATTTATGGTTGTATTGATGGATGTATCGATGGAGGCAATAGTGACACTGAGTTGTTTCACTTCTTTTTGGGTCTCGAGGAAACCAGATTGTAAGGTGTTGAAGTCATCTTCCAGGTCTTGGCTATGGGAATGGTCCATGAGAATGGGTGAACTAAAAAAGGGCGGGCGGGGTCAAATTTTTTTCCTAAAAATGATATGGATGAATTTGATAAGGGCGAAGAGATGAATCCAATGGAATAGGTCTCAAATAATGGTGAAAAAATTTCCATACTTTTTTTTTTTTAATACACCTGTGAAGTTATACTCCAGACTAAAGAATACTGCAGTGATGAAATCCCCAAATACTTAACCAGAAAGAAATGTGTATTTACTTGGCAACCTGAACACAGTTGGATGGCAATAGATCTTGTTTGTTTTAATTTGTTTATGTTTCTGTCCCCCAAGGGTTAGGTATTCAAGGGTTCTACAGACAAGGGTTTTCCCTATGCTATAGCTCTCTGATATATGTGGGGGGTCCAACAATATTACTCGGCCCAATATCTCAGGGCACTAACTAAAGAGGATAAATCGTACCCTTAGCCGTACTACCTGACGACCCAGGTACTAGAGACTATCTTCCTGAGTGTTGTTCTCGGTGGCACTATAACTTTCAAGCGGCCAATCGGTTTATCTAAAGAGGGCTTCAGGAAATCTAGGCTGATCCATACACAGGTGTTGTCTGATGCGCTATCACTTGAACGGGTACCAGCATGGGTTACATGGGTGGCCAATAGATGTGCGCTTAAGAACCACTTGTATTTACTACATGTATGAATTCCTCAACCACGAGTTTATGTGCGTAAAAATAGATCTCTATGGTTTAAAGACGCTGGAATACATCTCTACCCTGAAAAAAAATTCTCACAATTTCTGCCAAGGAAAGTGCTCTGATACCACTTGTAATATACGAGATATAAAAAGTATGCAGAACATAAATAAAATGCTAGAAATGGCAAAAAAACAATAATATAACCAACATAATATCCACAATAACACATAAATGATATAAGAACAACAACAAAAATAACACTTTGATTCATAAAGCAATGTTCACGAGCCTCTTTGAGGGGGAAACCTCCAGTCGAGCAACACTCTATTACAATAATCTCCAAGCTAGGGTTTTCATACCCTCGAACCTTATTTATACTAAATATGTCTATCAAGAGAAGCATCTAGAGGAAGATCCTTCTAGAAGAGGAAGCTTCTATTAGGTCTTCTTACATCTTCCTTATTCTATTTTATTGAAAGGCCTTATTAATATTGACCTTTATTACATCCGAATATATTGCTCTACCTATGTGCAGGTTAGGACCCTAACAAGAAATGTGCCCAAAATTGAAAAATGGAGTTGGGTTTCCATGTCATGATAAGAGATCAATGATCCTTGGCATTCCATATACTGGAAACGTTATGAATCGACCCTTTTGTTCCACTTGAAGGCTATAAATGGGCCAATTCCGAGCTATGGAAAAGAGGAGAAATAATTACACTTTGAGAGCAAAGTTACTTTGGAGGAATTATTCGCTTGACATTGAGTTTGCATCCCTTTATCCTTTAAGTCTAAACACATTGTTCAACCCCCAAGATCTTCCCTTATTGAGTGAGAAATCCATTGTCTCTCTTACATGAGCTTGTGTTTGGTGGAGGATTGAAGTGGTGTAGGCCCAGATGGAAGGAACTTAGTTTGTCGGTTTCAAACTGTGACAACACTAATGTCTGTAATTTATTCACTTCTACTAATTATATCTTAATAAAAATACTCTTTTCTCGTCCAATTGATATCTTGAAAATATTTGAATTATTATTCCATGGGCATATTTTTTATGAATGTTAATGGATTATGCTATTGAATGTGCTAACATGATATATTATCACCATATTCTTGAGTTTCTTAGTTTTTGAGGACTAGTCGTAGGTGTACTGCTTTGGGTCGAGTGGTTGATAGTGGACACCATCGAACGTTTGGACGAGGTAGGCCTTTTATATTGTCTTGATAGAATATTTGTTTATATAGAATACTTGAGAATAGAGTTGATTTTTGCAGTCATTTCTTCCTATTGTGTTTTTCCCCTAACCATAGAGAGATTTTCCTCGTAAAAGAATTGGCGACCATGTTGGGGAACTCCAGAACTTCTTGGCCCTACTCTCATTGTAGTGTGGTGCATCTCATATACTGATCCTCATAGTTTCCAACATGGTAATATTGTTCCTTTACTGCGCCCACAAAAAACTCCCAAGTGGGATCAACCCCATATATTCCAGACTCTTCTTTGAAACTTTTCTCCCTGTAAGTTTCCCACCAATTTTTGACATGGGGGAGAGCTTTGAGGAGTGCGAAGGCGATATTTTCCATGTCAGAAAAATGGTGACCAGAGAACTAACCTTCAAACATATTTAACCATTTGTCTAGGTCATTCACATCTATTTGACCTTCAAATAATGGAATATCAAAATTAACATGCACATTGAAAGGAGAGGTGCTTCCAAAGTGGTTGTTTGATGAATATGAATCTATTTCTATCGACATGCGTTGAAGGATGTGGAAAAAATTCTCCATCATTTCATCCCTTTGTCGCGTGAGAGATTTCTCAAGGAACAGATTGATAGAATCCTCTCCTCCGTCATTTTTCTTTTTTTCCGCCATGGAGGGTTTCTTGGGCATGCGAGAGAGATTGTGTTCAAGAGAGAGAAGATCGAGACCCAACTTTCTATACTCAGAACTAGTAGGGGACATGCACTGAAAAAACAAAATGATCAAGAGCAGCCTCCTCTGATACCACTGATCGAGATTATTTTCAGCATGAAATGAGACCGGAGATATAATAAATCAATGTACAGAGATATCTTGGATATCCAATAATATAACAAAAATGTATCAGAGATGCAACCATAAAAATAGAGATACAGTAATACACCATTTTCTATTAATGAGTGAAAATGTACAAGGACTGTAAAAATACAAAGTGAAAGACTCGTTAGAATGGTAGCAGCTTATCTATGAGAAGAGATGCGACAGATACTCGCATCTATGAGAAGATGATTTTACAATGAGACTCCAAAGGAATTTTTATCATTAATAAAATCAAAAACCCTAACCCCGAAAGATGAAAATCCAACAGTTTTGTGCACAACATTTTGGGTAGTTTGGTGTATCAACTTCTCGAGGGCGTAACTTTGGCATATGATCTCTCTTTGGGGTGCACGATAATGCGTTGGAAGGGTATTGTTGAGGAGATTCATTTTGGGGTCTCAATCAAAACCTTAGGCTATCATTGAGAATATCTATCCTAAAAAAAAATTATTTAGGCCCTCAAAATGGCCCGAGAAGTTAAAAACTGCTAAAAATAGTAAATTAATAAAACTTTGCCAGAAATTTGTTTTGAGCCAGTTGGAAAAGGTGGGTGTCCACCGATATCCACATGGATCAACCTGTAAAATGTTCCAATTAATTACATGAGTAGGTTCATGAACATACTTCTTAATCAATGAAATATGAAAAACATTATGAACTTTTAAAATTTTTGGTAATGCTTATTGATATGTTACTGGGCCAATGCGTGCTAGCACTTGAAAAGGTCCACAAAACCTTGGTGCTATTTTTGAGAACTCCCCAAGTTTCAATGAACTCTTTCTTATATTAACCCAGAGATAAACATGATCTCCAACATTAAATTATTTATGTATTCAGTTATGATATGCATAGCTCTTTTGTCGGTCATGTGGCACCTTTAAATTTTGTTGATCCTTTTTAACCATTGATTCCATTTCTTGTAACATGTTTGGCCCAAACATGATCCTGTCTAGAGTACCATCCCAACTAATAGGAGTCGTACAATTCCTTCCATAAAGGACTTTGAATGGACTCATTTTGGTTGAGGATTGGTAGTTGTTATTGTATGTGAATTCTACTAAATGTAAGTAGTCTTCCGATCTAGTTTATTTATCCATTATGTACATTCAGAGCATGTCTTCAATAATATGATTAGTAGATTCGATTCATCCATATGTCTCTCGATGGTAACTGGAACTAAAGTTGAAATGTGTTTTAATACCTACAAATAATTCTTTCTATAAACTTGAAGTAAACTTAATATCCCTCTTAGAGATTACTTTCTTTGGTACTCCATGTAATCTAAAAATATATTTCATAAAAAAATATGCAATATGAATAACTTTGTTAGTAGAATTTACAAGTGTAAAATGTGCAGATTTACGTAACTTATCCAATACTACCATAATTAAGTCATGTTATTTTTGTGTTTTTGGAAAACCTGTGATAAAATTTATTAATATTACCTCCAATTTCCATTCTGGTATAGGGGAAAGTTGCAATAAACCCACAGGGTGTTGATGTTCCGCCTTCACCTGTTGACATTGTAAACATTTCGCCAAGTAATCAGTTGTATTGGTTTTCATATTAGGCCAATAAAAGAAAAATCTTAGTGTTGAAATCCTTTTCTGATATCCAAGATGGCATCAATAAGGATTTTTATGGATTTCATTAAATATGAGCAATTTTAAATCCATAAAATTAGGTATATATACTATGTTCTTAAATTTTAGAATTCCTTCTGGGTCAATTTGAAATATGTCCCAGTTATTTCTTCTTCACCTATTGTTAGAACTGAGAATCAACCTTGAACTACAAGAGGGTAAGCTACCCATCAAAATATTTGTAAATGTGAAAGTGTTTTTAAAGGTCAAATGGACAAGACTCAAAATAATAATGTTTTAACTCAGAAACCTGGTCTAGCATGCCCAAGAAAATGAGGTCTTGATTAGCTTCAGTCAGTGAATAGGAGTAAAAGTGAACAGGATGAAGACTTAGTGAGCAAGTTGTAAGGGTAAGCTATTAACATCAGGTCATCAAGCATCCCAAGGAAAAAAAACTCAAACACGAGATACTCTTGAATTTAAAGTTTAAAGAAAATTGAAGAACATCACAACAGTATTATAATAAAAAATTCATTGTGACAAAACCATAACAAACTCATGTGGATCCTCCAATAATGAACACTTCAACATAATAGGAAACAAGATGATATAAAGAGGCGTTGACTTCTACTAATACAAAAATCTCAAGTCCAGTACATAACCAGAGAACTAGTCTACATAGTAAAAAATATTACAATTCGAGAGACTTAAATCAACCATTCGATCCTACTTCCTCATTGGAACATGTATTTATAACAAAAAGGAAAGGCAAAAAATAGAGGTGTGAGTTGGCCCTTCCTCACATCGGATTCTCCAAAAATAGTTATCAATTGAACACATGTGCTAACAACTATTTGACAAATTGCTATAAAAAAATAAACATGTTGGCAACCAATCCAACAAACTTTAAATGATGTCGTCTCCCTTGTGTCGCATTCCTTTCCATTTCCAAGTGTCCTCCAGAGGTTGGATGTTGTAAACATGTTGTCACATATGGTCCTCGTTCTTCTCCACTTCATCAACCACCCAAAAGAGTGATGAATTTGAACTCCTTGATTCCAAGTGCAAATGGTAACGCCATTCAGTAGCGCACTGGGTAGTGAATTTTGTAGCGTCCTTGCAAAATAACTCTACACATTTCGTAGCACTATCTCCAAACATGCCCACAGTTTCTGTAGCACCATTCTGTACAAAGAGTGTGCATAATTTCGTAGTGCCCTCCTAAATAATCTTTTGCAGATTCGGTAGTGCTATCGTTGAAATGGTCCTGCAGAATTGGTGGCACCCTCTGTAAATTCGGTAGCACCACATTTCAAGTAAACTCTGTGGAATTGGTAGCGCCATTGCTAAAATGGTCTATATAAATGATTTGGTAGCATCATATGTGAAATAACTTCTACAAATCGGTATCACACCTCCTCTATTTAAGGAAAGTATCCATTTGCATAAGATTTTCTCTTTAATGTGTGCATGGAGCTTCTAACCCATGTCTTGTGTTGATGATAGGTGTGTTTGGCGTTTGTTCTTGGTGTCAAGATTTGTATATCGAAATTAGATGTAGTGTTCGATATATGTATTTGATTTGGTAGATAGGTTTGACTTAGTATAGACTTAGGACACTTGAGCACACACCACCTTTGGCCAAAGAGAAAAATGGGAAATTGTTAAGGCTCTATGACAAAATGGGAGGCTATGACCATAGGCAAAGGACCAAAGGAATTTGGAAAATCTAACACAAAATTTGTGAAGGCGCTTACAATTTTGATGGTGCACTTTTGAGTGATAACACCTGTCATCAATTTTTCCTTTATTTTTACATATTCCTCATCTCTTGTACGTGTAGATTTGATCTTTTCACCAAGATAATTATCCTCTTTACTCACAATTATTTCATAAGTTCCACCTTTCCTTTTGCTAAGTGCATCTGCAATTTTATTTTCCTTTCCTTTAATGTGTTTGATTTCAATGTGAAATTCACTTAAAAGTGCCAACCATCTTGCTTGTCATGCATTTAATCCCTATTGATTTAACAAGTACCTTATGCCACTGCTATCGTTTAGAATTAGGACTTCCTTCCTATTAAACAATGGCGCCATATTTTTAACGCATGAATCAGAGAATCTAATTCTAAGTTGTGTGTCACATAGTTGCATTCATGATCCTTTAATTTTCATGATTCATAAGAAATCACATGCCCTTCTTGTGATAAGACTATGCCTAATCCTTCATTATTGTAATCTATACAAATAGTGAAATCTTTATAAGGGTTGGCGACTTTAAGTATTGGTGCATTAGTTAATCGTCCCTTTAATTGATAAAAAAATTCCTGACACCTTTGTGACCATACAAACTTCATTCCATTTTTTTGTAAAGATGTAATACAATTTTATTTTTCGAAGAGTTCTCAATGAACCTTCTGTAATATCCTGTTATACCCATAAATGAGCATATTTCCACTACATTCATGGGTCTATGCCATTCTATAATTGCATTTATCTTTTTTGGGTCCACCGTTATTCCATTCTTTGAAATAATATGTCTCAAGTATTGTATCTCTTTCTGGTAAAAGTCACATTTGCTGAATTTAGCATAAATTTGATGTTGTCATAATGTTTGTAGAGCTATTCTTAGGTTCTCTTCATGTTCTTTTTTTGTCTTTAAATAAATCACAGCATCAACAATAAAAATTAAAAAAAACTTACCTATATATTGAATGAATATGATGTTCATTAGGGACATAAAATTTGTTGGTGCATTTGTGAATCCGAAAGTAATTACCACAAATTCCCATTTTCCATATCGCGTTCCAAAATATTTTTTGTTAATGTCATCATCCTTAATTTTGACTTGATGATATCGAGATCTTAGATCATTTTTTGAGAATACTTTCGCCCATCTCACTTGATCAAAAAAATTAGTAATCCTTGACATGGGATACTTTTTTTTAATTGTCATTTTATTTAGCTATTGATAATAATGCATGAACGAAATGTCACATCCTTCTTTTTAACAAACAAAACTAGTGCTCCCCATGGTGATACAATGGGTCTAATGTATCCTTTATCCAACAGTTCTTCTATCTTCATTTTAAGTTTTGTTAATTTTGGAATGCTCATCCTGTATGGCACTTTTGAAACATGGGCGGATTCAGGTATTAATTTGATAGAAAAGTCTATCTCCCTTCTTGGAGGTAAATATGGTATTTCATCAACAAAAACATCTTTGAAATTTCTTAACACCATATAATCTTCTAGTTTTGGTTTGTTCTCCTCATTATGTATATCCCTTATTTGAAATGCATACAATTGACACCCCTTCCTTACGCATTTTTTAAACTGCATGGCTAATAACTGTCTTACCGAGATTGGTTTCCTTAACCCTTGAATTGTTCTTCTCACACCATTCCCATCTTGGTAAACAAATTATTTGTTGTAAAACTTTAGTAGAACATTGTGTGATTTCAACCAATCCATACAAATAAGAATTCCATGTGATCCTAATGGTAACACATTTAAGTCCACGAAAGCAATTTGATCATTTATTCCTATACACAATTATAAATATACTCTGACACTTTCCTTTTTGTACCAGTGGCAACTTGTACTAACCAAGATTTAGGGTGTTTTACCATTTTTAGCTTACAACTTTCTACTAAATATGGGGTTATGTAACTCAAACTTTCCCCTATGTATATTAGGATAGAGACTTGTCTTTTTTTATCTTACCCACAATTTCTACTACAATAGATTGATGATCATCTTGTCTTCCTTCCTAGGCATCAATAATTCTTTGTATGTATTTTCTCATATCTCCAATTGCGGTATCTTCCTGTAGATTGTAAATTGTAGTCCTACTTGTTGGAGTTAAACGTGTACATTTGCTTCATAAATTTGGTTCTCCACACTTCCAACATTTCAATGGTTCTCTAGAACTGTAAAGAATCTTCTAAAATCCAAAATTAATTGGTTTGTTCCCTCCTTGAACTTCTTGTGTACTAGATAGATGGTCATTCCTTTGGAATATTTTTTTCATATTCCGATAAGAAGCTAGTTTGAACCCTTTCTTACGTTGGTTTAGTTTATCCTTGTTCATTTCCTTCCACTATTTAGAAGTTTCAAATCTCTGTTTATAATGTTCATAACACATTCTATCTTCTCTAAATACTTCGTTCAAAGACTTAGGAATGTCTAAATCAATCTATATTTATAAAAATATGGTAGACATATTAAAAGCATTTGATTTTTCACTTTCTCCTCCTTAATATAAGGTATAGATCTCATCGGGTCTAAAAACTTATTAATCAGATCATTCATTGACAATTGTCCTATTCGTAGTTCATAAAATTCCTTAGACTTCCTCTCATACTAACTTTATGATAGGTACCATTTATTAAAGTACTTCTTAAATTCTAACCACTCGAGTCCTTTTCTGTTCTAATCCTTTTGATAATTTCATATCTCACCACCAGATGCTAGCCTTCCCTTTCAGATTATAAATTGCCATTCTAACTTTCATATTACTAGAATAATTATAGATCTGAAAGTACTTTTTGATGTCTAATAACTAGGATTCAACTTCTTCACATGTTTTTGACTCTCCATCAAATGTTGAGGGTTTTATCTTTTTGAATTCACCTTCTAAGTGATCTATTTTTTTTTCTTTTCTTAGTGGAGGATGTTTGTAACTATTTGCTTGGTTTTGTATTACTTGAGCATCTATCATCCCATTTAGACTCTCTTTGACTTACTTTTCTCGGCCATATTCTGCAACAATATTTCATTCATCTCTTGTTTCTCTTCCTATTTTTTCTTAATTTTTTCATTGTCTTCCTTAAAAGTCTTAAGCTATACTATGAGGCTCCTCATAGTTTCCAGCACCTAAGAGGCTGACCTATTATGACTTTTTTGTTCTGGGTTTGATGGTTGAAATTTCCTTTGGGTTTAAGTTATTCTACATTATCTGTCGACATTTATAATTATTTTTATAATTTTTATTTCCTCCCATAAGGTCTAGTGTTGGCAACCTGTGCTATGATACCATATGTAACCTACCATTTATTCATGAATTCCTTTTCTCAAAATTATGTCATAAAAAAATTTCTTCAAACAACCATGACATTGTTTATAACTTGAAATCTATCTTAGATATCACCATAAGCAATTCTTACTCTTCATATATCATATATCATATAGTAAGGAAACAGGTAAGGTGGGTTTAAATTTAAACCTTCATATAAACATAATCCATATGTAATATCCTTGGATATTTTGTTGGAATTAATATCATACCTAATTATATTTTGTTGGATACAAGGTTGGACTGGTGGACTTCCGGGGTAAGTAATTAATATGATTTGAACCATACTGTACTTCACCATTACCATACAATGTGCCTATCAATGTGTCATAAAGTCCTTCCTTTATAATTTAAAACTTGCAGGTTGAAAATGACACTTTTTCCCATGTTTGATCACCTGGTCATTATCTGAAGCCTCTACCTACACTACTTCACATGTCTTGGGTGTTAACTTCCTCACACTTAAAATTGGCCACCTGCCTTGTACTTCGTGTGATTAATTTCAATAAGGATTTTGTCAAAGTGTTGGTTTTGGAGAGGTTTTTGCTAATATGGAAAATCTCATTCTTCATTTTGGTAAAATTGACAATGCTCTCTGCAAGAGGTATTTTTCGAGATGAAGTTCCCATGGATTATAGCCTGGGATACTTGTTCCTTACTTGGTTTTGAGACTTATAGCAATACTTTCCAGTAATCTTACTCACAACTAATCCTTCACCGAGTTTTGTAGTTTTTCTTCTTTTCAACTGAGGGTTACACTCATTAAGGAGTTTGTTGCATATCCTGGGTAAAATTTATTCTTCATAGCACTGCTTGTTTCTGGGAGCCATGGTTTAGTCTTTTCCTCCTATACGGTAATCATTTTATCTCCCATGAAATCTCTCTGAGTAAATAGTCTATTACTTGGTTTGAAAATGTTAAAGAACATAAGAGAGTTAACCTATGTTTGCTAAATGAATCATTCCTTGAGGTCTCCATGTATTATATTTATATATCTTCAATCCAGATTATTTGTTGTTTGTGATAACATTGTCTCTATCTACTTAATAATTCGTTGTACACATGTTTTTAGATATCACTTTGTATCTCATAAATTCATTACGTTATGTTTGATTTGGAAAACATTGCAAAAATATTTCAGTTGGTCATCTGAGAGTTGTATTTAAGCCCATTAGTTACCTGTTACATTTACTGTAACTATTGGGCTCACCCGAGTTATCAGGTAGTATACCGAGTTGGTATTTAATTATAATAACCTGAATCTTTATTTGAACTAGTCGACTGAGGAGTTCAGGCCTCACCCTGTGCGACAACCCTCCTAACCTCTGGCTATAGTAGAGTCCGGTCTCATTTACTGCTCTAATACTAGCTTTTGTTTATACTATGGAAAATATTTATACTGTGAAATGCTTGTATTGGGTGTTATGTAACCCAAATGTTCTGATGTTTTATTTGGTTCTCGTCAACTTCATTATTTGATTTTCTTGTGTATCTTTTATTTATTTCAGCACGATTCTACCTTGATTATTGTTTAATGATATTTACATTATAGATCTCAAAGAGAAGCCCTTTAAAACTCTTTGTACCATGATTTCAAATCTATAATTACATGTTCACTTGTATTAACGCATGCATATAAAATACATGGAGGAATATAATTTCGTTATTAAATTTTTACTCGAATTATTGACGTGTTTGTGAAAAATGTGAGTAAGGTTTTGTCTGATATGTGGTTCACAAGCTGGAGAAGCTTACGCTTTCCTAAATATCTTCGTTTTTTACTTTACATTCCATCCAAAAGGATTTGATAGTTTTACAGAGTATATTTATCTTTATCATGTGCTTTCGATGAGTTTAAATAGTTATATATTAGCAGTATCATAAAGATACCAAACTAATGATGGGCCTCTATTTTGCAAGGACCCATCAGAACTTCAACCTTAATCTTTCCCCTTCCATTACAGTCATATTTCACCGCTTGGTTCGGGTTGCACGATGTATAGGTATAAGTAAATGCCTCCATAATTTATGTATTGGTACTGCTCTTCATTAGTTAATGTGTTCATTGTATACAGACTAATTATCTGCTGTATGTTTTTGTTGTAGGTGATATTTCTTTATGGATAGTGGATTAGAAGAAATGGATAGGAAAAGGTATTCGGGTTCCTTTTCCTTATTTAGTATGTTGGTCGTATGATGTTTTAATAATCAAACTTTATACATTGCCCGATGTCTGTGATTGTAATAAGAATTATGATGCTCGTAAACATGTAATATTTGAAA
This sequence comes from Picea sitchensis, assembly GCA_010110895.2. Classification (NCBI taxonomy): domain Eukaryota; kingdom Viridiplantae; phylum Streptophyta; class Pinopsida; order Pinales; family Pinaceae; genus Picea; species Picea sitchensis. Next base: position 258,541 of record SNQJ01S0001124.1, read on the forward strand.
AGAAAAGACAATAGTAAAGGATTTCAATGAATACTATCTTTATAAATTCTAATCTAATTTCTAAAATTATTTGATGAAATTATCATATGTTTACTTATGCTTATCGAAATTTTCCACTATAAGAAGTATATACATATTTACCATATTGTTATTTAAACATGTTCTCAACATCTATGTTTTCTTTCACATTCATATGCATATCAAAAATAAAATTAAGTACTAATGTAATTAGAGAGAATATATATATATATATATATATATATGGAACCTAGGAAAATAGAAGGAACAACAAAGTTCCACCTAGTTGTAGATTGGATCAGCCAAGAGACTTGATCTAATCTCCCTCGAGCTTGATCATGAATCCATAAGGGTCAACTAAGCCTCCTTGTATAGAAATGCCTTTCATATTTATGTAGTTTCCTAACCTTTCATGCTCACACAACAACCATTGAGTATTCTTTGTTTCATGAAATTGTTTTACAGAGAAATTCCCTTCTCCCTTCCAAATGATAAAAAACATCCCTCCTCCTCATGCATTTGTTTATATTATTTTCTTAGGTATTTGTTTCTTTTGAATCTCTTTTCCCTCCTTTGGAAATTCGTAGCATTGGAAATCCCTAATTTCCAGAGTGTGTCAATCATCAAAATTGACTTTTTACAGTTGTCCCTTTTTTCCCAAGGTAGTCTCTAACTTGTTTCCCACTCATGGATTCATGATCATCTATTTTTAATTTGGTTGTTCCTTTTATTCCCTTCATTTAATTAATAAAAATATTGTCTCTTACATCTATCCAATAACTAAGGACATTTGGAAAGTCATTGTCTTGCATAATAATTAAATTAAAAACAGTCAAATTTACCCTGTAATTCTACATTCGAATTTTCCAATTAAGGAAATTTATTAACATCCCAAATACTTTATTTGAGGGGTATTACATAACCAAATATGTTTTTTTTTGTTTGTTAATTTGTGCGAGACCTGTTGGCTACGCGATTAACCTGTGGCTTGAGAAACCGTGACTTAGGGGCATCTAAGCCGTCAAAATCACCCGGGGATCACACCCGGCTTGAGCCACACCAAACCTTAACATGGTTGGATTTTTTGTCCCCACAGGTTTCGAACCGGTGACTTTAACAACACGGAGTGGCTTAACAACACACTTCATCACCGACTGTCCTACACCTCAGGGACACATAATCAAAGATGTTGAAACTAGAGTTTATAAAACAATTAAAACAAGCACGAGAAAAGGTCCTCTCTATGCTATGAGTGAACAATCAACATCAGACATTATACACAAAACATTTTCTAGAAAAATCAAATGACCAGGTTTAAAATATCAGATTCAGATTGAGTATTTTTACCAGTGGATGAAGTTCCTGGTTCAAACACAGAATTCTCTTGATATATAAGCAGTATTACTAATCACTCTAGGAGATGGAAATCACCAGTGGGAAGAATAAAGAAAAGTAGTGAAGGGAATGTGATGACGATAGATAAAGAAGGCATCGTTGGTTATGTTCTCAAGGGGAAGGATGAACTCAAACCCATCTCCCTGTACCACCACTGCAATATTGTGTGGGTTCGCACTTTGGCCATGTGAACAGTGGAAGGTGGAAGCATATGGATGGTCCAAGTTGTCAGTACATCTAACTGTCTAAATGATGAGTAAGTGCATATTAATACCCCTAACCATATGTTTCTCAATTCAACATCATGGAATTGTTACAATCCACCATTACCTTGGTTACATAAAAGAGTGGGTAGAATAACACTCTCAGTTTGGGTAGATCAACCTTTTTCCAAATTACAAAAAAATAGGGTAACGAGGGTCGCCTTACAAAAATTGTATTAATTAAGTTAAAAAGAAAAAGAGGCTTCAATGGTAATAAGGGGGCTCTTCAAGAGATTATATAATTATAGTTTAGCCATGACTAAGTTAGTCGAAATTTATGTGGTACCCAAACTATTTATGAAAAAGTTTTCATGTGGGTAATAAGAAGATAATACTTTTTATTATAAGGATAAGAGTAACATAGGCATTATCTTGTAATTATGTATGTTCAAATGTTAGATCTATACCATAGAAATAAGGTATAATCTAATACCTTTGTGTAGTCATGAGTTTTTGGTAATTTTTAACTAATTAATATTTTATAAGGAAACATATTTGACGAGTAAAGTGGGAATGTTGATCTCCAATGTTAATGATAAAGTTACTCTATACATTTTTATTTTTTTTAAGTAATTTTTGGGGTTCATTAGATGTGATGTCTAAGTATTTCCATGTTTAGGTCTTACCATGTATAGGAATGTGAGGGAGAGAGAGATTGAGATGGACATAGGGGTAGAGAGGGAGAGCGAGAGGGAGATAGAGAGGTGGGTATAGGTAGGAGAGGTAGGAGTCTAGAGAGACAGATGGATAGGAGAATAACTTATAAGAGCATGTGCACATTCCTAGAGCTCGTCCATGCTCCTAGAGCTCGTGCATGCTCATAAGAACACACATGCATTCTTTTGAATTCAATTTTTTGGGGAGGGATTGATAAGGTGTATGCTAACTTGTTTGGCTCAGAATTAGGTCCAGGATGAAAAACCTAGTGGTTTGGTGTGCAAATTGATAAAAACCTCCATTTTTGTGAATACCCCTCTATATATTTGTCTTTGACGTTATTTTTCTATAGAATAAACAATTGAGTTGTTGATGACACTACGGATATAGATAGAGTCATATATGCATATTTCAAATATACATATATGTTTAAAAACTAATATTTTTTACTATTTTTAATCTATTTTTGTCTTCACATATATCACAATCCTAGAATATATACCTCTTTTATTTATTCTATAACATTTTCTCATTTTAACCATTTCTCAAATGAGTTATATGTGATACTAGAGGAGACAAATACCTATGATCTAAAAAAAAATTGGTTTGATCATGTTACAACCCTTTTAGCCTGCACACAAAAAAAAGGCGTTGTAATTTCAGTCATATGTTGACTTTGATAATTTTAAGAAAATATTAAATTACTATTAAAAATTTCCAAAAAATGCATCGCACAAGAAAATCAGGGTCTCTACAAGTATACAAGTTTTTGGGAAGAAATTTCATCATTAAAGTACTGACAAAAACATGTACCTTATATTTTGTTGGAAAAATAAGATACCATTGTTAGAAAAACTAAAATTTGATATAGTTGTTCACAATGTCTATGAATAAAAGTTGTATATTCAGAAAGCTAATTCAATTTCCTGTGTTTCATCTTCTTACACCATATTCAAATTCATTGTAAAAGTACCTTTAATAATCCCTTCAAGTTAACAAATTGTTTTTTTTCCAAGTTTGGATTGCCACTAATGTGTCATGAGATACCATCATTAGCTTGCACCCACCCTTATATTAGTCAACCTATAATGTCTTTCTATAATCATCATAGCTTCAATTGAAATGATAGTTTATATAGTCAAATCAAAGATCTCATTTTAAATTCCAAATTAGTTCCAAGGGTCTAACATTAATCTAGATTGAATATTGAATTGGATTAGATATTGTCATATAGCTAATAAAGTTGGAAACAATCATTAAAATCAAAATCAATTAAAAGACAAGGAAAATAATACCAAATAACAATTTGAAACAAGGTAAATCAAGATAAGAATGAATATCAGTAAATAAACTAAGTTTTCCTCACTATGGTCACCAAATATGTTGTGGTCAAAATGGTTTTTGAGAACACAACATTTAAATAAACTAGGTTTTCCTCACTATAGTCACTAAATATGTTGTGGTCAAAATAGTTTTTGAGAACACAACATTCAATCACTCTTGTGAGGATAAGTTGAGAAGAAGATGGAAATGTTACACAAGTAATTAAAACCCCTTTGAAACACTCTTAATCCATTTTTCTTTGCTTATAACAATACAACTTAAACTAGAGTAGGAAGAAAGAGTTTAAAGTGCATACATATTTTGTTCTAATATGATGCAGTAAAGATGTGACCACACCTTCGCGTGCCCCCTGCTCACGGGATCGATCTAATTCTCCTTTTGAGCCGAAGCGACTCTTTTGATTCCCTGCTAGAATCCCTACTGAAAATCCGATCCACAGGTTCGGCCCTTTCTTTGTCACGGCCTCTTCACGCGCCTGTGAATTTTCTCCGACCTTAATTTTGGGTTTCGGGGTTTTTTATTTTTTGATGTCGAGAACCTCTGTCCCCTCGAACTCCCGATCATTAATCTGCCAATACGACACTTTATTTGTTAGCCCTCCTGGCTAAGCTCCTGGCCCATATGACCATTGTTCCCCGTGACCGCAGTCTTACACCTCGTCGGGGTTTCGAGCCTTCAAATGCCACAATGCATTTGCCCACGAGATTCCCGATATCCCGATGCGCGATTTCCCGATGTGGCTCTCCTATCGGGTCTCTTCTTCCTAGAGGCCTCGATCACTGCCATGCGTCCTCTCCAGATGGATGGTCCTGATTGCCTCTCATTGTTCGTGACTTCAAGTGTCTCAGATGCTTCGTCTCCAGGACTCGCAAAATGCTGATCTCCGATGCACCAATATACTGACAGCTGGCCCCTTGATGGCACTTCCTCCTTCTTGTCAGGGTTTCGGACTTTGCGATCCCGAAGTACAAGAGTATCCTGTACTCAGGACCTCCAAAATGTCGATCCTTGACTCTCTTCAGATCTCCACCACGTGTCCCCTCAAACGGATGACTCCGATCCTTCTCGGGACCTTTACCATGGAGATTCCTGATCTCCTGTCCTCGTGACTCCCGATATCGTGAGCGCTGATATCCCGATGCCTTCGAGACTCACCTCTCCAAATCAATGCCAAGATCTTCGAAATGGATGATCTCGTGACACACGTCCTCCCTCAAACGGACGGCTATGATTCCTTCGTTGTATCAGGACTTGAAATGTCTCGACTTTCTTGACCCTAGGTCCTCCGATATCCTGAATGTCGATATCCTGATGGCCAATTCCTTTCAGAACTTTGCTTCTATTCTGTTGTGTGAGGTTTAAATCCCTCGCAACTCCTGACAGATCTAATGGCTGTCGGTTTCTCCACTCAAGATCTGACAGCTCAGATCATTTCTCTCATGCACTCCTCCTGTGTGTCTCCTGGATGTAAAAACCAACGGTCTAGATCTTCTTCTCTAGCCGATCTGACGGCGGCTGTGCTCCCTCCTGAGCTTCTACACTTTCTTCCTACACTTGGAAGAATTCCAAGTTTCCAAAGGCCTCAACCTTTTCTCCCTCTCACCTCTGCGAAATCCTCACTCTGAGTTCTCGCCAGCGCATGAAAGAAAACTATGTTCCTTCTAATCTTTCTTGTAGCTTCAACCTCCAAGGAAACTTGATTCTTTCTTTCCCTTCTCCCGCAGATGGAGAAGTATGGATGCCCTCCTGGCTATCCTCTCTGCTCAAGAAACCTCTTGCTGAGTCTACAGGGTGTTCAACAATCCTGTGAAGATCCCTCAGTGGACTCTTCCTCAAATCACAGAACTCAATAAGAGTTCGCTTCTCCTGTGTGCTTGTCAGCACACCGTCCCTATGCCCTCCTGGTAGAGTATCTTCCTCCAGAACTTCCAGCAGCTATGTCTCCTTCTCCTATGCACCTATGCACTCCCTCGATGACCACTTGGCAGAGCTCTTAGAATCCTCAGTGATTTTGTCTCTTTCTGAACTCACAGCAGAGTTCCTTCCTCTGTGCACTCCTTGCTCCTGCTCAATGCCCACCTGGCAGAGCTTCACAGAATCTGCAACAGAATTCTGATTCTTCTTCCTAAACTCACAACAGAGTTCCTCTTCAGCACCTTGTGCCTAGGCTCAATGCCCACTTGGCAGAGCTTCACAGAATCCTCAGTGATTCTGTCTGCAACTGTGTCTTCTCCCACATAGCCTTGCCTCCAAGGTATTCAGCAACCTTGAGGTCTTCCTCCCGAGTTGTTGACTCCAGCTTCTGTGCCCACCTGGCACGTCTCTATCTGACTCCGCAGAGTTCAGAATGCAACCTCTATGCACAGCTATCAGAACCCGCAATGTTCTGTCACACCCTCCTGGTGTGAAGCCTCAAAGACTTCTTAAGCCTGAAATCAAGCACACTCCTGCAAATGCACACCTACAACATACATTCTACAGCATAAAATAGAACACTCACAAACATCCATTCAACACACAGTAATGCGGGAAAAACTATTATTTGTATTAAATATGGAAAATGCCTGTTTATACAAGGTGTTCCTGAGCACGGCCTGTAACAAGGTCTCGGCTCTTTCTCCTCTCTTCTTCTCTCTACTTGCAGATTCTCTTCTCTTCTATCTCTCTACCGACTACCACTACTCAAAATGAGATCTGAAATCTCTTTTACCTGAGGGGGATCTTCGAGCGCTTACCCCAATCTACCTACCCTATTCAATTACAATGAATAGTTGTCTAGTCCAGAATCAGATCTAGATATCAACCTTTCAAAACATTAAAGGCCTTCTTATCTACAGCCTGCGCAAAGGCACGACTTCCTATCTCACCAGCTTACAACATTAATTACATTGAATTCAGATTTCAAACGAGGACTGAGCCTCTCTTCATCACACGATTCGAATTTGCTAACGTGGCTGGCTGGCGGGTTGGCTGACGTGGAGAGATGGTCTTGCATCATACTCCTCAGTTACAAAATTCATGAGCTCCTCCTCATGAGCTTCCCATCTCAGTTGTTTGAAATCCTCCTAGATCTCAAACAAATATCTGGAGCTCCCCATCTGATCCATTCTCCTATTGTTTCTCTTCTGCTCAGCTACTCCTCCCTGGCAGTTTCTACTGACATCAACATCAGCCTTCTGATCTCCTTGATCACTGCATCCAGTTGCTCCAATGGCTGGTCCTGTTTTTGCAGTCTCCTCAGCTGTAAAAATTTTCTACAATTGGGTAGATCATCATGATCTCCCATGACATCCTCTTCATTTTCATTTGTCGCCTGGACCTGCCACCCTGCTGCAAAGTTCATCTCTGCAGTCTCCCTTTGACTGACTTTATGTTCAGTCACCTTCTCTGACAGCTCAACTTCTGTCAGTTCTCTTGCTGGTTCTGGATTGTTCAGCCAATCCTCCAACATCTCTAGCTCCATCTCCCATGGAGTGATAAATCTGCCTGCCTTCTCTTTGGTTTCCTTTGCTGCTAGCTTCAGTGCCGCAGCTTATTTCTTTTCACCTCCCTGGCCGAAATCATTGAGCCATTCCTCAGAACGCTCATTCTCTTTTCCTTCTGCTTGGGTAGCTTCTAATATCTGCTCCAATTCCTCTTTGACAGTCTCAACTGACTGTTATTCTGTTGTTGCTACATCTGCAACACATATTCCTGCCTCCTCCTCAGTGAATGGTAGGAATATCTTGATTCCCCCAATCATCAGAATATCTCTCAGATCCTCCTCCTTTGTCAGCTGCACATGCTGATCTAAACTCACCTCTGATTTTATGAGACCCTTCGATAGTCTCATCTTCTCATCCCTGCCCACATGGAAATATGGGATGTCTCTACTACTCTCCTGGCAGTCTTCGAGATCTCGCAGCGATCTCATTTCATTGCCCAGCTGGCAATGTGAAATTCCTTGGCTGTCCTCATGACAGTCTGTGAGATCCCGTAGTGATCTCATCTATTTTCCCTCCTAGAAATTAGGAATTTCCTCCCTGCCCTTCTGGTAGTTCTTGAGATCCTCAACCGATCCCATTTCACTAAGATCTCTCCCAATCTGTGGTTCACATATCTGAACCATTTCTTCTCCTAGTCCATTGAGGTTTTCCGCATACCTCAACCATCCTTTTAACATCCTTCGTTGTCTTCTGAACATCAACTCCTTGACTGGCCATTTTGCTTTTTCCTTCTTCATGGGCCATTCATATACCCATCTTGGCTTCTTATCCTGCCATATCCGCAGTTCAAGCGTTTATATGTCTGCCCTTATTTCAGCAAGCTCTTTATCCATTTCTGCAAGCTTTTCTACTTTGCTCTTCTTTCCAGCATGCCTATGGCCTTAAGTAGCCATGGCGTTGTCCCTGTCTGCTCTCCTAGCAAACCTGTTGCTGTCACTCTGCACTAAGAGTGTTACCATCTTCATCCTCCAGTCTTCCTAACTGTCTTCTTGATTGTTTCCTACCTGCAAACAATCACCACAGACTCTCCAGCGCTCTGTCTTCTTTTCTCTTCTCCTCTGTTTGCAATATACAAACAGAATTCTAGCTCTGATACCACTTGATGCAGTAAAGATGCGACCACACCCTCGCATGCCCCCTGCTCACAGGATCGATCTAATTCCGCTTTTGAGTTGAAGTAGCTCTTCTGATTGCCTGCTGGAATCCCTACTGAAAATATGATCCACAGGTCCGGCCCTTTCTTTGTCATGGCCTCTTCACGCCCCTGTGACTTTTCTCTGACCTTAATTTTGGGTTTTGGGGTTTCGTCTTTTCTGATGTCGAGAACCTCTGTCCCCACGAACTCCCGATCGTCGATCCATCGATACGGCGCTTTATTCGTTAGCCCTCCTCGCTAAGCTTCTGGCCCATATGACCACTATTCCCCATGACTGCAGTCTTACACCTCGTTAGGGTTTCGAGCCTTCAAATGCTACAATGCATTTGGCCACGGGATTCTCGATATCCCGATGCATGATTTCCCAATGTGGCTCTCCTATCGGGTCTCTTCTTCCTGGAGGCCTCAATCACTGCCACGCATCCTCTCTAGATGAATGGTCCTGATCACCTCTCGCTATTCGCGACTTCAAGTGTCCCGGATGCTTCGTCTCCAGGACTCGTGAAATGCCGATCTCCGATGCGCTGATATACTGACAACTGGCCCCTCAATGGAACTTCCTCCTTCTTGTTAGGGTTCTGGACTTCGCGATCATGAAGTACAAGAGTATCCTGTACTCAGGACTTCCGAAACGTCGATCCTTGACTCTCTTCAGATCTCCGCCACGTGTCCCCTCAAACGGATGGCTCTAATCCTTCCCAGGACCTTTACCATGGAGATTCCCGATCTCCTGTCCTTGTGACTCCCGATATCGTGAACTTCGATATCCCGATGCCTTCGAGACTCACCTCTCCAAATCAATGCCCAGATCTCCGAAATGGATGATCTTGTGACACGCGTCCTCCCTCAGATGGACGGCTATGATTCCTTTGTTGTTTCAGGACTTGAAATGTCCTAGCTTTCTCGACCTTAGGTCCTCTGATATCTCGAATGTCGATATCCCGATGCCCAATGCCTTTCGGGACTTCGCTTTTGTTCTGTTGTGTGAGGTTTAACTCCCTCACAACTCCTGACAGATCTAATGGCTGTCAGATTCTCCACTCAATATCTGACGGCTCAGATCATTTCTCCCGTGCACTCCTCCTGTGCGTCTCCTGGACGTAAAAACCAACGGTCCGGATCTTCTTCTCCAGTCGATCTGATGGCAGTTGTGCTCCCTCCTAAGATTATGCACTTTCTTCATGCACTTGGAAGAATTTCAAGTTTCCAAAGGCCTCAACCTTCGCTCCCTCTCGTCTCTTTGAACTCCTCACTCTGATTTCTCGCCAACGCATGAAAGAAAACTATGTTCCTCTTGAGCTTTCCTATAGCTTCGACCTCCAAGAAAACTCGGTTCTTTCTTTCCCTTCTCCCATAGATGGAGAAGTATGGATGCCCTCCTGTCTATCCTCTCTGCTCAAGCAACCTCTTGTTGATTCTGTAGGGTGTTCAACAACCCTGTGAAGATCCCTCAGTGGACTCTTCCTCAAATCACAGAACTCAATAATATTTCTCTTCTCCTGTATGCTTGTTAGCACACCGTCGCTATGCCCTCCTAGCAGAGTATCTTCCTCCAGAACTTCCAACAGTTCTGTCTCCTTCTCCTATGCACATATGCACTCGCTCGATGCCCGATTGGCAGAGATCTTATAATTCTCATTGATTCTGTCTCTTTCTGAACTCACAGTAGAGTTCCTTCCTCTGTGTACTCCTTGCACCTGCTCAATTCCCACCTGGCAGAGATTCACAGAATCCACAACAAAATTCTGATTCTTCTTCCTGAACTCACAGCAGAGTTCCTCTTCAACACCTTGTGCCTAGGCTCAATGCCCACTTGGCAGAGCTTCACAGAATCCTCAGTGATTCTGTCTGCAACTGTGTCTTCTCCCACACAGTCGTGCCTCCAAGGTATTCATCACCCTTGAGGTCTTCCTCCCGAGTTGTTGACTCCAGCTTCTGTGCCCACCTGGCACATCTCTGTCTGACTCCGCAGAGTTCAGAATGCAACCTCTGTGCACGGCTATCAGAACCCGCAGTGTTCTGTCACACCCTCCTGGTGTGAAGCCTCAAAGACTTCTTAAGCCTGAAATCAAGCACACTCCTGCAAATGCACACCTACAAGATACATTCTACAACATAAAATAGAACACTCACAGACATCCATTCAACACACAGTAATGCAGGAAAAACATATATTTGTATTAAATATGGGAAATGCATGTTTATACAAGGTGTTCCTGAGCACAGCCTGTAACAAGGTCTCAACTCTTTCTCCTCTGTTCTTCTCTCTACTCGCGGATTCTCTTCTCTTCTATCTCTCTACCGACTACCACTACTCAAAATGAGATCTGAAATCTCTTTTACCTGAGGGGGCTCTTCAAGCGCTTCCCTCAATCTACCTACCCTATTCAATTACAATGAATAGTTGTCTAGTCCAGAATTGGATCTAGATCTCAGCCTTTCAAAACATTAAAGGCCTTCTTATCTACAGCCTGCGCAAAGGCACGACTTCCTAGCTCACCAGCTTACAACATTAATTACATTGAATTCATATTTCAAACGAGGACTGAGCCTCTCTTCATCACGTGATTTGAATTTGCTGACATGTCTCGCTCACAGGTTGGCTAACGTGGAGAGATGCTCCTGCATCATAATATTTTTTATTTAAGTTTATAAAATTTGAAAAAAAACAAGAAAATGTTCAAATCCAAAG
>SNQJ01S0001124.1:285063-296840 GCA_010110895.2 Picea sitchensis
TGGTAAACCTGTGATAACTTTGCATATGTATGGTAGCGCCTTGTAGTTAATGTGAGCTAATCTTCTATGCCAAAGTTCACATGGATTCTCAATGGCGTGGGTCATGGTAGCTTCTAAGTGACCCTTTAGCTTATACAAGACATCTTCTTATTTTCCAATGATTATTGCTTTATTTAAGGCTTCTCCTTTAGTACATTTCCTTCTGCAACCTTCACTATAGCTTCCTCAGGGTTATTATCTATGACCCAGAACAAGCTCAACAAAACAACAAGCAAGAGTAATATCATTTTGATAATATAACGTAATAGCACGAACAATCATCACAATAGCTCCCTTAGAGCTATCACTTGTAACTTGTCTAAAGCAAAGATTAAAGGTAAGGAATACAATACGAAAATGAGGTCAACACTCTCATAGCATTGTGATCAAACACTTCTCCATGGAAACCTAGAAATAACACAAAAGATTATTCCTTTGAATCTTGTTAACTTGAATAATCAAACTTGTAGCCTTGTCCTCAGGAATGAGTGCTTGCTTTTCTTCTGAGTCTCCTTCACTCAAGATGACGAGTGATTTCTTCAACCTGTCTTCTGTACTAATACAATACACTATCTTGACAGAAGGTTGGGTTAGAGGATAAGTTTTATGATCTCAAGTTTTAGTCCAACCTTGACTTAGAAAAGTTTAGAATGAAGGTCATAGCTACAACATGCAACATTGATCAATATAACAAATGGATGCATATCAAAATAATCACACCTGGGTTGTATCATTCCTATGAATGTGTTGGATGTTTATATCCTTTTGGATCTATGGTGAGAGATCCCTTCTCCTGCAAATACTCTTTAAGGTTTAACGATTTAAACATATGTGAGTACATACCTCAGATAGTATTTACAGGTAGTGTCTCCATATGGCAGCAGTAGTAATCAAAACCAACTCTTAAAAACTTCAAGGGTGTTTGCAACTGGTGCTACGACTGCAACTACAAATGATACTGCAACTACCATTGGTTATGAGACTATAACTACAACTGCAACTTTATGGTTTTATGAGGAAACGCTAATTTTTAAAACTTCAAAATTTGAAATTCTGATCCAGGGGATGGATGCGCTGAGCTAAGGTGAGTAAGATGGTGCAGTCATATTTATGAAAATCCAACTTTTACCCCCTCAAACTTGATCTACAGATTTCTGGACTGGTGCTTCTCGTACTCTGGTTTTCTGGTTTTCTAGTACTTTGTGAAACTAGGGTTTCACTTTCTAGGATATCTAGCCACTGAAAAGGTGCGTTGAAGGTGCCAAAATGATCCTTGGGGGAGGGCACACTTTTCTATATGGTTTTAGGGATGAAATACCTCACCAACAAAAAGCCCTAATTTGCATGTACGACAACAATGACGTTTTTCAATTTTCTCTTGTGAAAGATTATGTCTTAAGCTTGGTTCTAATACCATGTTAATGTTTAAGCCATTATTATAGTTCTTTGAATTTCAATAGATAACAACAACATAAGACAAGATCACTGAGAAATACAAAATCACAAGAGACACAACATTTATCCTGGGAAACCCTCTAGGGGAAGAAAACCCAAGAAAACTTCCTTATTATAGATAGCCAATAGAATGCCAAGAGATAACTCAAACAAGTATAGAATGTCCTCTCCCAAATATGCGCCTCTCTCTCTCTCTCTCTTCTCCAACTGTAGATCTGAAACTTGTCTCTCAATGACCAAGTGAGTGTGTGTCTAAGTGAGGCGCTAACCTCCTTATTTATACAAGACTGGCATGTGTGGGAGTGTCCTTTCACTGATAAGGCAAACTTCTTCTTTTGGGTGGTGATAACCACCTTTATTATATTCCGGGGCCTCTTTGATATATTTTGGGGCTGACTTCTCTTTCTTCCTATTACAATTACATTATGACCAATCCGCAAAAGGGGATTTGGTCCTTTTACAATAGACGACATGATCAATCCACAATGGGGATTGATCCAATGAATAATATATCAAATAATAATAAGAATACACTTTGCAATTACATTATTTCAATAGTAGATACACCATATGCAAGATAGGGTATCTCACTGGTCCTAGTGACTAGTCTCAAGTAGGCATTCCAGGTAAAATAATCATAACTTCTTCCTAGAGTATCCAAATTTAGTGAGACTAGTTTCATTGGATAGTGGAAAGCTTGTAGTAGTTCTGGTACGAGTTTCCTAATTTTATATCAATTATTTTTTGCAGGGAACGCTATACAAGTGAGATCTCCTCGAAAGTCCAAAAATGAGCAAGTTGTGGGGAAGTTACCATAAATTCCACTTGGAACATCCACTTTTTATCAAACCCACGACATTGTAGAGAATAAATATCAGAGACCTACAAAAAATAAAATTTCATACTCAGAAGGGATGAAATTTTGGAGATACAATAAAATGAATATTGTCTAGTAGAACCACCCAAAAATCAAGGTTTAAAGTGATAATTGGCCAACATGACACCAAAAAAGGGAATTTCTACACCAAATAAGCCTCCAGACAATCCTACCTGAAATCTTGATGAAGGTGAAGAAATGCGTAGGGAAATAAATGATTTACAAAAGAAGACAGTAACAAAAGATGAACTACAAGAGATGATGGATTCAACGAAAGCTAAGTTGGAGGCAATGAATACTAAGATGGATGGTTTAAAAGAGGAGATCATGGAAGGATTGAAAAATTTCCTAATAGACAGGACACCGGAAAGTGAAAATGTATCTCGTGAAATTCATGATGAGGACACAAGGAAGGTGAATCAAGAATGGAGAAACTCCAACTTTGGGTTGAAGACCAACTACGTTCCTAAGATCAATATGAGGAGGTTTGATGGCAAGGACCCAATCATGTGGATACTTTAGATGGACCAATTATTTGATCTACATAATGTGCCACATACACAAAAGGTACAAATTGTTTCTTTATATTTAGAACCTAATCAATTTGTATGGTATCAATGGATTTCTTCTCGCAAATCACTCATCACTTGGAAAATTTTCATGGAATAAATGATAGGACACTATGAGCATACAAGGATCAATACCTTCTTTAGCCAATTGATAAATCTCAAGAAAAAGGGTTCAGTTATAGAGCACATTCAGAACTTCCAAAGATTGAATATAAAGGTAACAAATATTCTAGATGAGTACTTGATTGATGTATTCATAGGAACTTTAAATGATAGCATTCAACACAAGGTTTGCCTTTGTGAACCCAAATCGTTGGAGAATGCATTTAGGGTGGCAAGAAATGTTGAAAGTAAAAATATGGCTATGGCTACTAGAAGGACCAATCCTAACATCTATAGAGAGAATAATGTTCCTTCTTCTAAAACACTTCAACCTACAAGGTTGACACCTCAACAATTGGAGGAAGGAAAAGCAAAAGGTTTATTCTTTAATTGTGACAGCAAGTACAGTAAGGGACATAAGTGTTGTGAGAAGAAATTATTCTACATAGATTGTGAAGAGGAAGAAGAACAAGAACAAGAACAAGAACCATCTTAAGATGAAAATCTAGAAGCAATTTCGTCTGAAGAGTTGACTCCCATGATATCGTGTAATGCATTGGCTGGAATTAACACTCCTCAAACCCTCAAGAATGAGGCATATATCAAAAATAAAAAGGTAATAGTACTAATTGATTCTGGTAGTACTCATAATTTCATTCACTATAAATTAGCCAAAGCTCTCAATTGCTTTGTATATCCAACGCCAAAGTTTCAAGTAATGATTGCAGATGGACGAACTATCAATTGCTGAAGAAAATGCAATAAGAACAATATTACTATGGGGGAATATGTAATGAATAGTCCAATGATTGCTATACCCATGGGTGGTCCTGTTGTTTTACTAGGAATCCAATGGTTACGATCATTAGGAACAATGGCTTTTAATTTTCGAGAAATTTTTATTGGAAGGAAAATAAATTGAGTTAAGAGGTATCACAGGAAAACCCGGTAAGGTGATAATCTCTAATGGCATGAAAAACATATTGAAAAATGGGCATCAAGGTGTTATTGCATAACTATGCTCACTAGATTTTCAAACATCTAAGCCATCTATTCCTCTAGATCTCCAAGGGATCATTGATAAGAATTCCAAAGTATTTGAAGATATTCCCAAAGGTCTTCCACCGACTCGAAATCATGATCATGATATTCACCTAATTCCTGGGAGTGTTCCTCCTAACATCAGGCCATATAGATACCCTTATGCCCATAAGAGTGAAATTGAGTGCATGGATGAAGAAATGTTAGAGGCTGGCATTATTAGACGTAGCCAAAGTTCTTACTCTGCACCGGTGGTAATGGTATTAAAGAAAGATGGATCATGGCGTATGTGTCCATATTATAGATAGCTCAACAAGATCACTATTAAAGATAAGTTTCCCATTCCCTTCATTGATGAATTGTTAGATGAACTACATGGAGAAATCTATTTCACAAAGTTGGATCTTCATTCAGGGTATGATCAGATTAGAATGAAGGAAGAAGATATCCCAAATACAACATTCCAAACTCATGAAGGCCATTATGAATTTTTGGTCATGCCTTTTGGCCTTACAAATGCACATGTGAAGGCCATTATGAATTTTTGGTCATGCCTTTGGCCTTGCTACAAATGCACCTCTACATTCCAAGGGTTGATTAATTCTATTTGAAGCCCTTCCTTCCAAAAAATTTGTGTTAGTATTTTGATGATATACTAATATAGTAAGTATTAGAGGATCATGTGAGACTTGTTGACAAGGTGCTAAAACTACCAAAGGAGAAACAACTATATGCCAAACCATCCAAATGTTTCTTTGGAGGAAGGGGTAGAGTATTTGGGTCAAGTATTGGTATCTCATGAAGGTGTCAAGGTAAACCCTAACAAGATTGAGACCATGATGGACTGGTTGATTCCCAAAACATTGAAGAATCTTAGAGTATTTTGGGCTTGAAAAGTTACTACCACAAGTTTGTTCGAGACTATGGAAGAATAACAACACCCCAATAACACTAACTAAGAAGGATGCATTTTCATGGACCCCGTGAGGCAACTAAATCTTTGAACAACCTTAAAGAGGTGATGTGAAAAGATCCCTTTCTTGACCACTCTAGACTCACAAAAAACCATTATTGTGTTTGAATGTGATGCCTCGGGGAAATGGAATTGGTAAGGTCCTTAACGCAAGAAGCCCTTGTCATTTGAAAGCTCCATCAATCAAGGGAAAGGACCCCTTACACAAACCCATTTATGAGAAGGAATGATGGAATAATTACATGCATTGAATAAATGGCATCCTTACCTAACAGGGTAATCTCCCAAGGTCAAAACAGCATCATGATAGTCTTAAATAATTTTTTTGGAACAAAGACTATCTTCAAAAGAAAACAAAAACAGCAACCAAGATATTGCTATGATTTTGAATCACATAGAAAAGGAAGCAAAATGTTGTGCGTGATGCACTCTCAAGAAAGGATGAAGATGTTGAGGTCTTTCTCGGTGCTATCTCAATCATCCAATCCGGGATTGATAATAGAAGCAAGGGATGAAATGGAAGGTCGATGAAGGTGTGGACTCTCATTCAAGTTAGTTGCAGCAGATTCTTGTGCACGATACATTTGAAAATGTTTCACTATGGCGCAAAGATCACTTATATTTATGTAATAAATCCCAACTCAAACAAAATGTAACTATTTGAATTGCACACCTCTCCAAAAGAAGGGAGGGAACTTGTGATTTCAAAACCCACCATAGGGTCAAGAAGGTTTTTAAAAATCCTGAGTTAAAACCTACTGGAGAGGTGTGCAAAGGTTTGTGGAAGAATGTTTTGTTTTCCAACAAATAAGGTGGAAACAATTAAGACCCCTGTGTCTTTAAACCATTAGCCCTTCCCAAGTCAGCTAGAGGAGTATTTCCATGGATTTCACTGTGGTTAACAAATCATAAGGAAAGACTGCCATCATGGTGATTGTTGATATAATGACCAAGGGCCACACACACCCTTTGCACCCTCTCATCCCTTCAAATCCATTATGCCCCAATCAGATTCTGGAGACATTTCAAAAGCTGCCATGGTAGCCCACAGACATTGTGGGTGACATAGATCCCATCTCACTAGACATTTTTGATAGGATTATTTTCTTGTTTAGTACTCAATTTTCCCATAGTCTAACCCTATCATCCCTAATATGATGGACAAACTGAGAAATGAACAAATATCCTGAAGTAATACCTGCTTTGTCTCTTATAAACAAAAACACAATAGTTCAAATGGCAATTTTAATGGTGGTATAACACTTCCCTTTCATAATTCTAAACAAAATGACACCATTTATGGAACTCTATGGATACCCACCTCCTTCCATAACTTCTTATCTAAAAAATCTAAGGTTCAGCAAAGAATATCACATCGAGGATCAACAACAAGCTCTCCAAATATGAAAGGACAACTTGACCATGGAATGAACTCAAGGAAACAAATGTAAGTGCATCAACATCATAGCGAGTTAGAAGTTTTGAAGTAGGGATTGTTTTAATACTACAACCATACAAACATATGACCCCTCAAGAAAGTGCCAATAAGGACTATAAATTATCACCAAAGTACCATGGCCCCTATAGGTTTTGCAAAGGATCTAGACTAAGGGCATAGAAATTGAGCTTTTCCTCGTGATATTCACTTGAAAGTACAATCTTCCATGTTTCATGATTAAAGAAGGTTATATCGACAAGATCCCAATTCAAAGTATATTTTAACTTGACAAAGAAGGAAAATCATACTGAGCCTAAAGCCATCATTAACACAAGAATTCCTGCAACTGAGGAATAGATCCATTTCAAAAGTATCTCATTAAAATGGAGGAAACTACCTGGCTAAAAATTCCACTTGGGAAGATGATTCTTTATACGTAAGCATCCAGTTACTCAAGTGTTGCGATAACACTTGTATCAAGGAGTAAGCATGTTAGCCCCAACACCTACCACATTCCTTAATTGTGTCATATTGCATTAGTAATGTTGTTTTATTTATGTCTGATTTAGAATAATTGGTTGTAATTATACCTCCTTTGTCTCATATATATACCAAGGATACATTTTCATTTGAATCATATTGTAATTGTAAATTCATATGACGTATAAGGAGGCTCTCAAAGAAGCTTATTATCTAACTTTCCCTTTTCACATGCTGAGTAATTTATTCCTAGGTTTTTCTTATTCTATATTGATATTTGTTCTATTAGAAAAGTCTGTGGAACCAATGGATTATGGACAAGAAAGAAACAATGTTGTAGAATCAGGTCATTGTCTAGGTAAAAGTGAAATGGAAGCACTTCAGTCCCGAAGAAGCTACTTGGGAGTTGGAGGATGTCACGAGGAAGACATATCTAACTCTGTTCCAAGGATGACCCAAACAGAATAAGAATTTAACATCGAGGATGGTGTTAATTCCAAGGGGGAGAGTACGTAATACTCCTCAAATAAAGTATTTGGCATGTTAATAAATTTCCTTAATTGGAAAATTTGAATGTAGAATTAGATGGTAAATTTGACTGTTGTTAATTTATTTATTACGTAAGATAGTGACTTGCCAAAATTCCATAGTTACTAGACAGATGTAAGAGGAAAAAAAAATTAAAATTAAATGAAGGGAACATAAGGAACAACCAAGTTAAAAAGGTATTATTATGAATCCATGAGTGGGGAACAAGTTAGATTTGACCTTGGGAAAAAAGGGACATGTGTACAAATTCAAAGTGTTGATTGACACACCCTGAAAATCAAAGATTTCCAAGGACGTGAATTTCCAGAGGGAAACGGGATTGGAAACAAAGGAAGACATGGGAAATTAATATAGACACATGTATGAGGAGGCAAAACATTGTTTAGCATGTGGAAGGGAGAAGGGAATCTCTCTGGATATGTGATATCCTTAATTTATTCAAAAATAAATTATTTCAAAGTTGTTGTTCTAAAAATAAATTTCTATTAAGGAAATTCAAATTTCAATTTGTGGAAGTATGTAATTATTATTTTTATGACCGTTGGACAAAAGTTTGAACTTCCAACTGTCCTCTTTTGATGGACACGTGTATGAGACAAACAATTTAATAAATTAAATGTTGGAAAACAAATGGAACAACCAGGTTAAAAGTAGCTAACTATGACTCCATGGGTGGGGAACATGTTTGAGTTAACTGAAAGCTGATTTTTACGAGTGTCATAAGTTGAGTTATGTCACTAGCAACCCCTAAAAATTCAAGATTTGTAAATTTGCAAATTTCCTAGTGAGGGAAAGGAATGGAAACTCCTAGGAAATACAAAAATGAGATATATAGAACATATGTGGGAGGTAGGACATTTATTAATATGTTGGGGAAATAATTGTTTCTTGTTATGAGCACATATGGTGTTAGGAAAATGATTTTCCGAATTGTTCAGAGAGACAATGGATAAACATTGATGCACAATTTTCCCTTATTGTTACACATTATTTTCGTCACCCCTATGACCACTAATCATGTAAACCTATACTTTTCCTTGAGAAGGATCAATGGCCTAAAGAAGAATGAAGATAATTTTTCTAGAAAGATGAAATTATACTTTTCCTTTGTCAAAAACCTTAGAAAAATGGATCATCGCACCTTTCTTAGTGTTAAGGGTGAGACGATCTAGGATTTTCATAGGTTGCACCACAGTGTCCTATGACGTCGTCATAATTTTTTTAGTATTAAAGGTGTGACGATTTGCGTACGAAGGAAAAAGATGAATTTCTCAAGTGTTCTAGAATAGAAGCTTCGAGGGTGAAGTGGCCTCCGATCAGTTTTGATTTGAGTCACATCCCTAATCTCATGGGATCATACTAACCTCGTCACCCTATCCTTTTCAGCCTATAAAAGGAGAGGATTTCTCATGGGGAAATTTGGATTGCGTTGGCTAGAGCTTAGTTGGAAAGTTCTTGAGTTTTGTAGATTGGATATTTTGGAGCTTGTATGTTGGCTTTGAGCTTTGCTTTGTCAAGATAGATTGTTGATCTCAGAATCTGTGGAGAATAAGTGTGTGGAAAGAAAGGAACTGTTGGAAGGGACCTTGCAATATCAAGGCATCGATTGTATTCTCTTTATCATATTTATAATACAACGATATATTTGTTTCCCATAAAATTGGTCTTATTTTATTGTATGACTCCATGATCACATACATAGGTTTTGTTGAGTATACATTGTTTCTTTCACTTTGTTGGTGTAAGGTTCCCCAATTTTACCAAATAAAAAAAAAATCATTACGGACATTAATTCTCTTTCCCTTCAAACAAATTGTTCAAAAGACATAAAGATAAAGCTTGTGAGTAGTTGTGATCACTATTTAACTTTCACAGAGTTTATGTTTCCATTTAGTAATAAACCTTGTTGTCATTATAAGGGTTTTTATTTTGGAGTCAATTCATACTATACAATATTCATATACCTAAAGGTGACTTTGCTATAACCTAACCTCTCGGATTCCTTAACATTGCTAACATAAGTAGGAAGGATTAATAGTATTCCCTAAATGTTTATAACATCTCCATATATACACGTTGGAATATATATATATATATATATATATATATATATATATATACATAGGCCCCACTAATAATCTAATCCTTTCCATATATATTCATATGTTAAATTTTATACTATTAGGGATCCTTCGTTTTCAAGTTGGGTATTTACCAAAGTCTTAATAACAACTACATCCCTTTCCTAGAAGTATTAATGTTACTTAAAACACCAGGCTCTAGCGAAAATGGTTTCCAACAAGCATATGCCTTCGCGAAATGAAGTACAGGTCTTACCATAATGGTGACTTTATGTTTAGTTCTAACTGGCCAACAGTATGAGAGTCGGTCATGATTAACTCCTTGTTAATATTAGCATAGTTGGAGTTGGTCGAACATCGTTGAGGGGTCCAACAATAACAGTATTCCTTATGAGCTTCTGTAACAATAATTGTAAGATAGTTACACCATAAATGAACGATATATTAGCCTTGACAATCGTGTGCATAGTTCCCTAAAGTGTTGTCCTCCTTCGCAATAACTTGGCATGAATTTGAAAGGGGATGTGTCAGAGCTTGCATTGAAACCTTAGTCTAGTTAATTAATGGTGGTTCCTGTCGAGGCATTTCGTCTGTCCATCATGTCCAAAGCAGGGTATGCCACCTCCCATCTATCACATGGTAGAGAATAGGGTTCATAACTATCTCTATTACTTAGTTCTGTGACTGGTTTTTTTAGTTCATTGTTTCACTTACTTCGGCTCCGTCCCTCTGCGAAAACCTCTACAATCCTACCAGTGAAGAATTAGTTTGGTGTACATGCCCTGAGTCATGGAGATGGTTTGTAATGTGTGGGAGAAAAAGGATAGGCCACTATCAGATGGATGCCACCCTAAACCAGGTAGAATACCTCTCTATCGTATTACTCTGAACCATTCTGCGAATGTTTAGTTTTATGTGGTGTACACTAGACATTATATCGTCTTCTTGCTTTTCCGACATCCTTGATCCTGCATTGGATTTCTGTAAGGATTGCTACATGTATTTTACTTAGGGTTTGTCTTCATCCTTCTATTTTTCATTTATTGGTCCTCCATTATATTGCACATTGTGACCCAACTTTGAGTCCCTACGAACTGCGTAGGAGTTCTGGTCCGTATCGTTAGCTTAACAGAGCATAGGAAAACTTGTTGGAATTTTCAAGGGTTTTTGCATTGAGTGTTTAAATCTTCATTTCACTTCGATGACGGTTCTCACCCTAACTTGAAATCCTTCCGCGAATTGAGGATTTGATACCCTTCCATAAACTCGTTAATTCTATGAAGAGTCATGGGTATTTTTTTCAGTCTGTAATTCATAATCTTATTCTATATGTTTGGAAGTTTTGTTTTGTTCAGTAAAGGGCATTTTTTTTACAATAGGGTGTTACGATATTTTATTCATTCTTGTTGGATATTTACCATAATGATTTTATTTTAGAAAGCCACAGTTATGTAGTTCTTTCAAAAAATAAGCATTGGTTAAAGTGTAAATTGCATATTCAGGTAGCAACCAGAGATTACTAGAACATCTATGTTCATCATCCATATAGTGTGCGAAATTTTTAGCACTAGGATTGTTAATATCTTATAGTTTATTATGGTTTAATTATTTTTCTAAAGGTTTTGGTTAAGAAATTTCGTATTCATACATGCATAGATACCATTTTAAGGCTTCCATCATGTATAGTCCTTCCAGAGTCTTAGATAGATTCAAGGGTTTATCCTCACTCTCTGTTTTGGAAAATTAGATGTCTATTTGTTTACATCTCTTTTTAATTCACTCCAGGAAAGAGAACTTCAATTATCCAGAACCCTGTCTGTGATTGCACTTTTCTTTAATTTCAAAAGTAGGTTTAGTTCATCATAAGAATCAGTATCGTAACCTTAATTGTGATCTGAGTCGGGTAACTCTGTAGATCACGTTTTATACTGTGCGTTCTTTATTATTCTGGATTTAAGAATGCTTCTTATTTACTTCCTTCTGAAATATATGGTTAAGGATTTGATTACTATAATTTAATTATGGGACCCTTCTTTTGTTGCGAGGGTACCCTGTTGGATCATGTTGTCATTGATGCCAATGGTTTGATTGATTGATGTCAAGTGATTGATTGATGCCAAAGGATTGATTGATTGATGATTGATGTAATGTAATATGTATTGTCCTTGATGAG
>SNQJ01S0001125.1:11926-50101 GCA_010110895.2 Picea sitchensis
ATAAGCCTACCGCTTATTCAAAACTTGGCTCACCAGCCTATAGAACATATTTACAATTCTTTGCATATAACATGATCTGCAACGGGGCTCGGCCTTGGGAACACTACAATAGTGCCCTTCCCAATGCACATTAATTATTCCGACCTCTAGATTAACATCCATTGTTTCGTAACCTACAAATAGCACTCGGACCTCCGCAATATAAGAAATGATTGTCGGACTCCCACATCGTCCCCTCTTTTGTGTTACACACTAGGTATTCAAATTTTATGAGCGATACAATTTGACCATCGGGGCCTCACATCTTCTGGCGAGACCTTGTCACCCTATTTTGGATCCTTGGGTTGGAGGGTTCAGGAAATCTCCAATTCCTAGTCATTATTTCCTCTGCCGGCCATCTTTGTACTTCTTTCCAAATATGAAACAACAAAGGTTTAATGCTAATACTTCATCGTGAAACAACCATAAATATCATCATTAATAAGAAAAATCCTCGAGGACTAATTATCCCTACACAACTTTTCCAGAAACATGCATAGAAGATCTTTCCAGGTAATGGGAAAGCTATTACAAATTTCAATATATTAGCGAAAACAAGTTTGGGCTACATTTCCCTATTCCATACTTAGAAAAAATTTCGATTGTGGGTTCCCATACTGACGGGCTCAAAATTGTGTTTCGAATCTTCCGCGACTTTCAAACAATGCCCGCAGTTCTGCAATATACAATGTGTCCACTGGAATGCCCCGTCACGAGCCCAATCGTTCGTCGTTCCTTTCAATACTTAGCCGCAAGTTGGTTGTATGTTCATGAAATGCTACATTTTCACGGTTGCACATGCTGCAACCACTGTGTATCAAGTTCGACCTACAGTTTCCCTGTTCCATACTTAGACACTTTTTTGATTACGGGTTCCTAGACTAGCAGCCTCAGGATTGTGTTTCCAATGTTCTGCAACTAGCAAACAATACCCAGAGTTCCGCGATATACAATTTGTCCACGGGAATGCGCCATCATGCCCTCTTCCGTGTTACGCATTCTGAAGTCAACACTTCCAAGAGATACAATTTGACCCTCGGGCCCTCACCTATGTTGGTTGTATCCTGTAGCCCTATTTTGAAGCTTGGCCAACCACTTTCAATAATTATCCATTCCTTAATTGTTGTTCCATGTCCCCGCCACCTTCCTACTTCTTTATGGATATGCAATTGGAAAGATTTAATGCTAACACTTCATCATGCGTGAACCTTAAACATGTCATTAATGAGCAAAAGGCTCAAGGAGATATCCCACACTTCTGCCATATACAAATTAACCATCGGACTCCCACATCTTCCCCTCTTCTATGGTACACATGTTGCACTCAAGTTTTGAGACATACAATTTGACCCTTGGGAAATCACGTCTCTTGGGAAACCATTTTCACCCTAATTTTGAAGCTCGTCCAACCGCTTTCCATAATTTCCCATTTCATGGAATCTCTTTCGCAGATCCTTGGGTTGGCGGGTTCCAAAATATCCAATTCTTAGTCACTGTTTATTGTGCCTTCCACCTTCGCACTTCTTTCAAAGTATCCCACGACCAAGGTTTAATGCTAACAATTCATCATGCAACAACCATACAGACCGTCATTAAAAATCAAAAGGCTCAAAGAGACAGTCACATTGACTATCGCCACACAACTTGCCCAAAGACATGCAGAAAATATCTTGTCAGGTAATGGGATATCTATTACAAATTTCAATATATTAGCGAAAACGAGTCTGGACAGTCATTTCCCTATTCCAAACTTAAGACACTTTTTCGATTGCGGGTTCCCAGACAGGCAGTCTCACGATTACTCTTCCATTGTTTCATGGAATGCAAACAGTACCCAGAGTTCCACGATATACAAATTTCCCTCTGGACTATCCCATCATGCCCTCTTTCGTGTTATGCGTTTTTCACTCAAAAAGTTCTGAGACATAAAATTTGACCCTCGGGCCCTCATCTCTAACGGTTGTACCTTGTAACCCTATTTTGAAGCCCACTCGACCACTTTCGATAATTAGACACTCCTTAATTTCCAATTCACGTCCCCGCGACCTTCGTACTTCTTTCTTAATATGCAATTAGTAATCTTTCATGCTAACATCTCACCATGTAGGAACTGTCAAAATTTTCATTAATGAGTGAAACACTCGCGGATATCTCCCATTAATACACATTAAACCAAGATCTGTAGAGAGTTTTATTATCCCTTCTGATTGGTCATCTCAAACACAGCTCATCGCGTTGGACCATTCACGAAATATCCAATCCTTAATTGCTCATTGTCGTACCTTCCATGTTCGCACTTATAGGTATGCAATTACTAGTCTTTAATGCTAACAGTGCAGCATGCAACAGTCGTCGATATTTTCATTAATGAGTGAAAGGCTCGAGGATATCTCCATTCACACGCATTCAAGGACCAATATTTGTGCAAGGTTATATTATCCCTTCCAACTCTTCATTTCAAACATCGTCTGGAGAAAACCAACGTTCTCGTAAACTTATGGCAGCAACTTGACAGCAGTTCTATGGAGATACAGTGAATATCTTCGGACGTGAGGACCAGAACTTCCAGTGGTCCAAGGCATACTCTTAATATTCATCCTGTTCCACCCAGAATGAAGTGATTTGGACCTCTAGAATCGCTCTTGCAAATTGTGTCCCTAAGGTTTTTTACTGTAAGGAGATGGTCTCTTGGTGCACCGAAAAATATATTTCAAGCCAAACAATTATTCCACTGCATGACCATTCTCCTATTTCTTTGTCACCTCAGGTATTCTCCTTCAAAAGACAAGACTGCAAGTCGTTCCTAGAAAAACATGATAACGGGTTGGACCTCTTACCTGAGTTCCTCGAAGACCCGACAGCAATTCATGAAGATATCACAAAGTTGCAGGTCATTTCCTTTAGAAATCCATTCTGGGAAATTGATTGGTTGTTTACAAGAATAACGGGACAGGAATCCATGGAAAGAATTTCCCGTATAGTTATTTATATTTTGTACTTAAAATTCAAGGAACAATTCGTTTTTGATTGGGGGAAGCTAGTTTCCATTGAAATTTGTTCCCAACCGTAATGATTCAAATAAGAGAATAATTTTTATATGTCATCCTACTTGATTTTCGCAATAGCGCATTGTTGTCTGTTTCCAAAATTGTCTCTATCCAAGAAAATAAACTATGAATTTGACCCAGTAACATTCTGGTACCAGGCCTTGTGGAGGCACAAGGACTCCCATTGTTTTTATGAGGTTTTTAATGACTTTGTCTCAGTTTTCAAAGATTTATTTTTAGGAAAGGATGCTCCTCGAATGTCTGGCCAAGCAACCGAGTTTTCGGACAGGAAGGGGACACTTGAACGAAAGAAAATTACAGTGTAATAATGATCTTTGGCTCCAAGGAAATGTTGGCATGTTTACAGGCAAAGTGTGCTTGTCATTGATGGAAAGAACAACAACGACGATGGTCTGTTTATAGGCAANGACAGGAAGGGGACACTTGAACGAAAGAAAATTACAGTGTAATAATGATCTTTGGCTCCAAGGAAATGTTGGCATGTTTACAGGCAAAGTGTGCTTGTCATTGATGGAAAGAACAACAACGACGATGGTCTGTTTATAGGCAATAAAAGCAGCAATGAGGAAAGCAACAATGATGGAAAACAGGGAAAGCATAAGTTCAGGAGAAGAAGCGAACAGTATGAAAATCAAAGCTCGGGGGGAATAGCATGAGTATGCAGAGATCAAATCTTAGAAAGAAGCATAACATCAGGAGGAGGAGCAAACAGTATGCAGAGATAAAATCTCAGAAGAGATAGTGCTTTGCGCTTTTCAGAAGTGCAGTCGAGGTCCAAGAGAAGGAGGAGCAAACATCGAGACCTTTGAACACTTAGAAAATATTCTAAGTCAGAGAGATCAGAAATCTCAGGAGGAAGAATGACAGTGGTCATTGCATCACCAATCCCGAATACCCGATGACCATAAGATCAGCACCCAGTGACCAGAGGAAGCGCAGAGGAGAAGTACAGATCTGATTCGTTGGATCTGAGCACCGAGGATCAACAGTCGTTGGATCTAGAAATAAATGAACGAAGGTTAAGCCTTTGGATGATCATCGGAGAGTGGACTTGTCAAAGTCCTGAAGTAATTAGGGATCATCTATTGTCAAGACAAACAGGTGGCACACGATCCTCAACTCCGGAGCAAATAACTTCGAGGATTTTTCAGTTTGAGACTTGAAAAATCCGAAGTCTGGAGATCCGAAGAGCCGGAGTAAACGAAAGTCATCAAATCAGTTTGAAGTGGAAGGACAGGATAAGTCAGCAAAGTCACATCACAGAAATATCGAGCCATCAATCTAAGTTCATGATCGACGAACAACATTCACTTTGGATCTAAAGATGCAAGGAGGTTACACTCTGGAGAGCTTGAGATTGGAAATTCCCGAAATGTGAATTTTTGTCAGTTGTTGGATCATTCCAAGTGGAAGGACAGGATACGACAAAAGAGCTAGATCGCAGAAAGATCGAGTCGTCGATCTAAGATTATGATCAATGAATAGGATTCACTTTGGATATAAATATACGAGGAGGTTATGCTCCAAAAAAATTGAGATTGGAAAAACCCGAAGCCCGAAAATCCGAAATGAATAAGGACAATCGGATTTGGAGGACATACGAGGACCATTGGATCAGTATTGTTGGTCAGAAGACCACGTCATAATACCACATCAGTAGATCACATCAGAAAGACTATGTCATCAAGGACACGTGGTTCATTCAGACAATGACAAGTTTCAAGTTTATTTGGCACTTCAGGTACGTGCAAATCACAAATCTGAGTGACATGTGGCAGCTACTAGGCTCATGACACATCATTAAGTGACGTAAGTAAGTGACATCACTTCGGGATTTTTACTTCAGGAGTTTTACCACCAACAGATTCCCTAAGTCCCGAAGTTCTGAATGATGAAGTCCCGAAGTGGATACAAATTGTCTGATCTGAAGATCACTTCGGATGCATTCTCAACCTTTGATCTAGTATAGTGGAAGGACAGTGTATGTGGAAGTGTTAACCGACAACAAGTAGTTTCCACGGCCTATGAATTATTCAGCAAGTGACCACTCTGAAGAAGAATGAATCAGTGATCAGCCTAAAGTCCTGAAGTGTCGAAGTCACTTATTATCGTTGATTGTGCAGGAGGGTATGTGTCAGTGGATCGTGAACTCCGGGCAAAACTGCTCCGGAAAAACATGCAAGAGAAAGGTTTGAGATTCTCGACGGCCAAAGTCCCGGAGTAGAGGATAGTCATTGGATTAAAGGGACATGCATCATTGGATCGTGGACTCTGTGTGAAATGATCCAGGACAAAGTGGAGTTTGAGAATCGAAACTCTCGAAGCCTAAAAGGATAAATTGATCTCGTCCATTGGTTTGGAGGGCCACATGTCACCTGATCGTTGAGACTAAGGATCATGTGTGGACAAAGGAAATAAGGTAGAGCCATCGATTGAAGAGGATAGATGTCAGCAGATCTTCCATTCCAGAAGATATCCAGTTAGCAGTAACAGGGTTTGAGATCTGAAACTCTCGGAGCCCAAATCACGAAGTAAATATTAGTTGTTGATGTAGGAAGGTGAGATCTGGTATGCAAAATTGAGAGGACAGATCTGAATCATCCGTTCAGGAGCACCATCAATATTCTGAGATCGATGGTCATGCTCCATTATGGGGCCAGAACATGCTCAGGTCTTAATTTTTCATGAGCGGGCCCCAATTGAAACCACGATTTTGGAGAAAGGATGCATGGAGGCTCGTAGTGAATTGTAGGGAAAAAATTAGGTTGCTCTCAAACTGCCTATGGACGTGTCTAGAATAGTGTGGTCACATTAAGCTCATAGCCCAAGTTCATATCATGAAATGGAGCTAGTGCTCACTAGACAGAAATCAGGAAGCACCTTTTTGGATATGCGTTTGGTCACCACCGATGATCACGTGAGGGAAGGGGCTTAGAATCCAAAGAAGCCATAACTGACTGGTTTTAATTGACATAGAAGATAAATATTCTCGAGTGCCAGAGAAGCTAACGAATCTCAACATAACGCCCACTAATGATGAACACACTGAGTATAACTGCCAGATAATTCGAAGAGCTTCAGGGTGATCGCCAGAGGAATTGAAGAGTCTCGAGGTAACTACCAGTGGTATGAAGACTCGTCAAAAAGACAATTGACAGATGGAAAAGCGTCGAAGACTGTAACTACCAGAGAAGCCAAATAATATCAAGATAATGGCCCATTGATGAAGAACAGTCTTTGAATGATTGCTAGAGAGAACGAAGAGTTAGGTGCATGATATGGCATGGACTTGGAATGATAAATATACGCAGAAAAGAGAAGAGAGGGTTTCTCCTATTGATTGTGATTAATGCAGGTAGAAGCATGTTGTGTGAAGGAGTTGAAATGCACAGAAGAGGCATAGCGCATAGAATGGAAATAAGTAACATAGCATAAAGTGCAGAAGAAGCAAGGAACATAAATGCATATCTGAGAGAGGAAGAGAAATCCGAGGTGCACATACAGAGACAGAGCAGAAGATCACAAATCTTAAGAAGATGCGAGTAGGAAGACATTGATGCAGGATGAACAGAGTAGTGTAGTAGAATAGTGATGAGACTGGTAAGCCATTAATAAATACTGTATCACTATGATAAATTTATGAGAAGCAAAGATTTATATTTCAAGGTACTAGGGAGGATTGTTTTCCTCAGAGTTTCAAGTGGGTGCTTGAACACAGGGAATTGTATCTTCCATCTGGTTGCAGCCAGAAAATGAGGGTGGCAGGGTGGTGCAAGGGAGAAATGTTGTTCTCTGTTATACAGGTTGGTGCCTGTGTAACTGGAAGTTGGTTCTTCCATCCATTTGGTGTTGTAACACTCAGGGAGTTGGCTATTTCTTCTAGTGGGTGCTAGAGAAACCAGGGAGTTGGTGCTTCCTTCTAGTGGGTGCTAGAGAAACCAGAGAGTTGGTGCTCTCAGCAAGTTTTTTCTTGTAAAACAGAGGTGGTAGCCTCAAAGGGAGTTGGTGCTCCTAAGAATGATAATGTACAGAAAATAAAGATTACTTATCATATCAAGAAGAAGAGGTTTTTCCCTTTATGGGTTTCCTCGGGAAATATTTGTCTCTGTATATTTCATGTGTGTGATTGATGTTGAATATTCTATTTCTTACTTCCTTGCATTATTGTGATTGTCATTGAGTGTTTTGTAAAGAGTTTAAAATGGGCATAATTGTTTAAGAACAGTAACAACTGATTCACCCCCCCTCTCATTTGTCCAAAAATTGGTATCAGTGGCAGTTCCTTTTATTTAAAGGTAGATCAGTAAGCTTAAACATGACAAGTCATGAAGGAACTTCAACCAATAAGGCCCCCCTATTCAATGGAACAAACTTTGGCTTCTAGAAGGTTAGGATGAGAACCTACATAATCGATTTAGGTGTAGATGTATGGGATGTGGTAGAGACTAGTTATGTAAAGTCGGTTGTACTAGCTAATAAGGATGAAAAGATAGAATTTAGCTTCAACGCTAAGGCTATGAATGTTATTCTGAGTGGGCTTGCAGAAGCCAAATTTGTAAAAGTTATTCACTTAGAATCTGCCAAAGAAATGTGGGACAAACTCATTAGCAGTTATGAAGGTAATGAGAAGGTAAAGGATGCCAAGCTTCAAACCTATAGATTATAGTTTGAACAACTAAATATGAATGAGGATGAGACAGTTAATAAATTTTTCTTAAGATTTGAGGATCTTATGAATGCCATGAAAGGTCTTGGTGAGAAGATTGAAAACATATTATTAGTTCAGAAGATCTTAAGATCTCTGCCTGATAGATTCAATCCAAAAGTTTATGCAATAGAAGAACTGAATGATCTTAAGACTCTATCTATTGATCAACTCCTAGGAACTCTAACTGCTTATGAAATGAGGATTAGTAAAGATAAATATACCACTAGAGAAGCATCATTTAAAGCAGATGAGAATGAGTATTCTGAGCCTAATGAAATTGAAGAAAAATTTATGAGAAGACTAAAGAAAGGATTAGGAAAGTACCAAGCCAAGTTTCCCTTCAAATGTTTTAACTGTGGAAATATAGGTCACTTTGCATCTAAGTGTCCTCATAATAAGAAGGACCGGAACTCTGAAGGTTAAGAGAAGTACAAATCCAAAAGATTTGATAAAAATAAAAGTTTATGTCTAAACAATGATGACTCTTTAGAAGACACAGATAGTGACTCTTGAAGATAAGGTAAATGACTTCATTCTTATGGACAAATAGTATTATGATAATAAAATCACAGGAACTGATGCTAATGATGAAGAAGTTGTGGTTGACTTGGAAGGAGAGTTGATCAGCGCTTTGGAAGATATTGACAGACTCAGACTTAAGAAGAGAAAGCAAAAACAATTGTTGATACAATTCGAGAAAGGTAGTAAAAAACCTGATGAAGATGTTGCCCTGCTAAAAGTGGAATTAGAAGAGGCAAAGAAAATAGAGGACATTATGAAACAACAGTTATCAGAGAAGAAGGAAAGATGTGAAGCTCTGGAAGAAGAAGTAGTGAAAACTAGAAAAGAGTTGGAGAAGTTTCAAGCCTTGTATCACCAGAATCTGTCAAGTATCAAAGCCTTAAAAAGATTAGCCACCATTATGAATCAGCAAAGGAATCCAAAGTTGAAAACTGGTTTGGGTTATGAAGAGGGATCAAGTAGTGGTCAGTGAAGAAACAAACAATCCATCAAGTTTGTCAAAACTACAACCAATGACAACATCAAACCTACAAAAACAAAGGAAGATAATCAGTCACCAAGGAGTAAAGAAAAAGGTGCCAGAACTGAATCTCTAGAAAAAAGAAATAATACACCCTCTACTCAAGGAAATCATCAGCAAATTGACCTTCTCAAAGAAGATATCCTTTTTCCAGGTACAAATGTTTTTTCTATGGATATTGTTTCTATTGTTCTAACTTTGGCCACAAAGTTGTAAATTGTTCCTTAAGATTTAGACATGAGCAATCAAGACACCCAAGGAATAAATATCTGCCACAACAAAGAATGATACAGCCAAATAACAAGCAACCACGGATTGCAAATTGTCAAATTAAGTTTAGAGACATGCAACTGAGGAGGTCGAGAAATAATGAACAACCAATGAGTAGACAGTGTTACACCAATCACTTTGACCTATTGAACAATGAGATCGAATGTTATAACTATCATAAATTCGGTCACAAGGTTGCACATTTCCATCTGAAGAATTACAAAGCAGATCCAAGGATAAAACCCTTAGGTAGAAATGCTAGCACATGGAAAAAGAAAGATAGTGAAAAATGTGGTCTAGTACTTTCAGCTCAAAAACAAAAATACCCCTGGTATTTAGATAGTGGATGTTCCAAGAACATGACTGGAGACAAGGAAAAGCCTCTGAGTATAAGTAAAAGCATAAGGACATATAATAATGTTGATATTAAATCCTCCCCTGTAAGAAAAGAAGAAGACTCAGATAAAATAAAAGAATGTTATGTTAGCATTTATCCCATGGAAGAAGTAGAAGAAGAATCATGTCATAAGCTGGAAGCAGAAGTTCTGAATCTTAGAAAGAAGGTTGATAAGTCAAACATCCAAATCAAGTTCTTGAACAACTCCATGATCTTCGATGAAATCTTGGATAGTCAGAGATCACCAAATGACAAATCCAGTCTTTGATACAACAAGGAATAAATCAGTACTCCTAACAAACCTTATGCAAGTCCTTCATTTGTAAAGGGTGAAGACAAGTCTGAAACAGGTCCTTCATTTGTGAAAAGGGAAAGCAGGTATGACTCAAGTTCTTCAGGTTCAAAGAATGAAAGCAATACTGCAATGTTTAGAAGATCAAATCAAGGAGGACATCCAAAAGCTACTCATACACCTCAAAGTAACTTTAGACGAGAGACACCTTCATGGATGGATCAAAGGAGGTATGAGAGTGTTTGTAACGGTTCTTGTTTTCTCTTATGATGGATATGGTCATAAAAGCCTTGGATTGTAGGCATCATGAAAATATATATATATATATAAATGAGCTACAATTGTGCAGTGTTCCAGTAGGACAACAGCATCCTTTAGAAACACAAGGGGAGTCATTCAATTATGACAAGAAAAGGTTGATGAAGGAGTCCCAGTAAGAGAGATGAGAAATATTGAGTATACTAGAGAGGACACAGTTGAATTTGAATATGAACAGGTCTAAGAATCCAGTATTTCATTCCAAGACCAAGCACATCCCCATAAAATACCACTTTCTGAGAGAGCAAGTCACCAATAAGATTGTTTAGGTTCATCACATTCCAACCATAGAACAAATTGCAGACATCTTTACTAAACCCCTAGCCAAGACAATATTTGAATATCTCTATCAAAAGTTGGGTATCATCTCTTCTCTCACCTAAGAGATTCCATCATGTCAAGGGGAGTTTGTGTTGGTTGAATATCTGATACCTCTAAAAATTATTGCAACAGCTCAGGGGGGGCATGTTTTCTTTGACATTATGTCAAAGGGGGAGAAAAGGTGTGGTCTAGATGCTATAGTTGGATGTCTAAGTAGAAAAGTGAAACCCTTCAGGGTTTCCATCAATTCCAAAGGGTGAGATTGTTGGCATGTTTACAGGTAGAGTGTGCTTGTCATTGATGGAAAGAACAACAATGACGATGGTATGTTTACAGGCAAGAAAAGCAGCAATGAGGAAAGTAGCAATGATGACAAATAGGGAAAGCATAAGTTCAGGAGAAGAAGTGAATAGTATGAAAATCAAAGCTCGGGAGGAATAGCCTGAGTATGCAAAGATCAAAGATCGGAAAGAAGCATAAGCTCAGGAGGAGGAGTGAATAGTATGCAGAGATCAAAGCTCAGAAGAGATAGCGCTTTGTGCTTTCCAGAAGTGAAGTCAAGGTCCAAGAGAAGGACTCGCAGGAGGAGAAAAGGTCGAGACCTTTGAACACTTAGAAAATATTCTAAGTCGGAGAGATCAGAAATCTCAGGAGGAAGAATGACGGTGTTCGTTAGATCACCAATCTAGAATACCTGATGACCGTTAGATCAGTGCCCAATGACCAGAGGAAGCGTAGAGGAGAAGTACAGATCTGATCTGTTGGATCCGAGCACAGAGAATAAACATTCGTTGGATCCAGAAATAAATGCATGAACATTAATCCTTTGAACAAGCGTAGGAGAGTGGACTTGTCAAAGTCCCGAAGTCCCGAAGTAAGCAGGGATCATCCATTGTCAATACTGACAGGTGGCACACGATCCTCAACTCCAGAGAAAATCACTTCGAGGATTTTTCAGTTTGAGACTTGAAAAACCCAAATTCCAGAGAGTCGAAGAGCCAAAGAGCCGAAGTAAATGACAGTTGTCAAATCAGTTTGAAGTAGAAGGACAGGATAATTCAGCAAATTCGCATCACAGAAAGATCGAGTCATCGATCTAAGTTCGTGATCGACGAACATCATTCACTTCGAATCTAAAGACGCGAGGAGGTTACACTCTGGAGAGCTTGATATTTGAAATTCCTGAAATGCAAATTTTCGTCAGTCATTGGTTCATTCCAAGTGGAAGGATAGGATATGCCAAAAGAGATACATCATAGAAAGATTGAGTCGTCAATCTAAGATTCTTATCAACGAACAATATTCACTTTGGATATAAATATATGAGGAGGCTACGCTCCTAAAAGTTTGAGATTGGAAAAACCCAAAGCCCGAAAATCCGAAATGAATAAGGACCATCGAATTTGGAGGACATATGAGGATCATTGGATCAGTGTTGTTGGTCATAAGACCATGTCAGAAGACCACATCAGCAAATCACGTCATCAATACTACGTCAGCAAGGACACATGGCACAATCAAACAATGACAAGTGTCAAGTTGATTTGGCACTTCAGGTACGTGCAAATTACAAATCCGAGTGACATGTGGCAGATGCTAGTCTCATGACACATCATCAAGTGACATAAGTAAGTGACATCACACTGGGAGTTTTACTTCGGTATTTTTACCACCAGTAGATTCCCTAAGTCTCAAAGTCCCGAATGCCAAAGTCCTGAAGTGGATACGAGTCGTCCAATATGAAGATCACTTCGGATGCATTCTCAACCATTGATCTAGTATATTGGACGGACAGTGTAAGTGAAAGTGTTAATCGACAGCAAGCGGTTTCCACTGCCTATGACATATTCAATAGGTGATCACTCTAGAGGAGAATGAAGCAATGATCAGCCTAAATTCCTGAAGTGTCAAAGTCACTTATGATCGTTGATCGTGAAGGAGGGTACGTGTCAATAGATCCTGAACTCTGGGCGAAACTACTCAGGGAAAACACAAAGGAGAAAGGTTTGAGATTATCAAAGGCCAAAGTCCTGGAGTGAAGGATAACCATTGTATTAAAGGGACACACATTGTTGGATCGTGGACTCTGGGTGAAATGCTCCAGGAGCAAGCGGAGTTTGAGAATCGAAACTCCTGAAGCCCGAAAAGCGAAATTGATCTCGTCCATTGGTTTGGAGGGCCACATGTCACCTGATCGTTGATACTAAGGATCACGCATGGAAAAAGGAAAGAATACAGAGCTGTCGATTAAAGAGGATAGATGTCAACAGATCTTCCATTCTAGAATATATCTAGTCAGCAGCAACAGGGTTTGAGATCTGAAACTCCCAGAGCCCGGATCACGAAGTAAATCTCAATCGTTGATGTAGGAAGGTGAGATTTGGTCCGCAGACTTGAGAGTAAAGATATGAACTGTTTGTTCAGGAGCACTGTCAATATTTTGATATCAACGGTCATGCTCCATTGCGGGGCCAAAACATGCTTGGGTCTTAATATTTCGCGAGCGAGCCGCAATTGAAACCAAAGTTTTGGAGAAAAGAGGTGTGGAGGCTCGTAGTGAATTTCGGGGAAAAAAGTGGGTTGCTCTCAAACCACCTGTGGATGCACCTGCAATCACGTGGTCACATGAAGCTCATAGCCCAAGGTCATATCATGAAACGGAGCCAGTTCTCACTAGACAAAAATCGAGAAGTGCCTTTTTGGATAGGAATTTGGTCATCGTCGATGATCACGTGAGGGAAGGGGCTTAGAAGCCAAAGAATCCATAATTGACTAGTTGTAACTGACAAAGAAGACAAAGAGTTTTGACTTCCAGAGAAGCTAAGGAATCTCAGCATAATTCCCACTGATGATGAACACACTGAGTATAACCGCCAGAGAATTAGAAGAGCTTCAGGGTGATTGCCATAGGAATTGAAGAGTCTCGAGGTAACTACCAATGGGATGAAGACTCATCAAAGAGACAATTGACAGATGGAAAAGTGTTGAAGACTGTAACTTCCAGAGAAGCCAGAGAATCTTAGGATAATGGCCCACTGATGAAGAACAGTCTTTGAATGATCGCTAAAGAGAAAAAAGAGTTAGGTGCATGATCGAGCATGGACTTAGCATGATAAATATACATAGAACATAGAAGAGAGGGTTGCTCATGTTGAGTGTGATTTATGGGGGTAGAAGCATGTTGTGTGAAGGATCTGAAACGCACAGAAGAGGCATAGCATATAGAATGGAAATAATACAAAGAGCATGAAGCGTAGAAGAAGCAAGGAACATAAATGCATATGTGAGAGAGGAAGAGAAAGCCGACACGTGAATACAGAGACAGAGAAGAAGATCACAAAGCTCAAGAAGATGTGAGCAAGAAGACATTCATGTAGGCAGAGCATGGCAGTGTAGCAGAATAGTGATGATATTGGTAAGCCATTGATAAATACTATATCACTGTGATAAATTTATGAGAAGAAAAGATTTATATTTCAGGGTGGTAGGGAGGTGCTAGGGAGGATTGTTGTCCTCAGAGTTTCAAGTGGGTTCTTGAACACAGGGAGTTGTAGCTTCCATCTGGTTGCAGCGAGAAAAACCAGTGTGGTAGGGTGGTGCAAGGGAGAACTATTGTTCTTTGTTATACAGGTTGGTGCCTGTGTAACTAGAATTTGGTGCTTCCATCTAGTTGGTGCTGGAACACTTAGGGAATTGGTGCTTCCTTCTGGTGGGTTCTAGAGAAACTAGGGAGTTGGTGCTTCCTTCTAGTGCATGCTAGAGAAACCAGAGAGTTGTTGCTCTCAGCAAGTTGTTTCTTGTAAAATAGAGGTGGTAGACTCAAAGGGAGTTGGTTCTCCTAAGAATGATAATGTACAGAAAATAAATATTACTTATCATATCAAGAAGAAGAGGTCTTTCCCTTTATGGGTTTCCTCGAGAAATATTTGTATATGTATATTTCATGTGTGTGATTGATGTTGAATATTCTATTTCTTACTTCCCTACATTATTGTGATAGTCATTGAGTGTTCTATAAAGAGTTTAAAATTGGCATAATTGTTTAAGCACGGTAACAACTGATTCACCGCATACGGTTGTCCAACAAGGAAAATTTTTCTTTCCTTCCCCCCCCCTCAGTTGTCCAACAAGAAAATCTTTCTTTCCTTCCATGTCACATCACGGATAAGATTTTTGTTACAGAAATATCAAGGCAATACAACTACTGGTTTCATTTTTTCCATGGCAAGAGAAAAATATAGTCCATTCATCTGCCATGGAAAGTCGAGGAATTAGTGTTCAGAAACGTCAACAAGATTGACGAATTCGCAAGCCATTTCAAGAAATTGAACCTAAAATATGATGAAAGGCTAAAAGGGTTCGACCTGGTATTTTTCGAGAGCATTTACTATCAGTTGGATTTAGCATCTCTTTTATCCATAGATTCTTGACTGAAGACAGAGACGGTGACAACAACACTCATGCTTCTGACGATTGTGACGTAGAGACATTGCAAAGCGCAACTGAATTGTACATACAACGGGGAAAAGGCTCTGGTGAGAAGAGTGTCCAGTCCCTGGCCAGCACTCCCAAGAGCACGACATCATGGAGCATCGCTTCAACAACCCACCCCAGTAAGAAAGAAACCCATAAATATTCAAACGGAGGAGAAGGTAAGAATCCTCCTCGCAGAAAAATTGATAGTTCTCACAAGCTTCCCCTGACGAAGAAGAGAAAAAACATTATAGGGCAGGTAGAACAGCACAAAATTTAAAGTGAGTACATGCAACTTGAAACTTATGTGGATGTTTTGTTCCGCAAAGTTGATTCGCCCGCAGAAGCGATGCACCGTAATTCCACAATGGAAATAGATGAGACCGATATTTTTGACGAAGATGAATCCTTTGTATTCCAAAGCATTGTTTTTGACAACCAATCTAAAAAAAAAATTATTGAAAAGAGAGATGTAACAAATAAGAAAGGGAAATATCGTTCAGAGATTAACTTTAGGAAAATGAAGCCAACCCAAATCTCTTGATTTCACCACGCAACTATTGATGCTCTTGATGATTCCATTGGAGGAATTGAAGCGGAGAATGCCAGACTAAACGGTCGAATCAAGGAATTGGAGGAGGCTTTCATTCCTACCCCAATGGTTTCCATTCCTTTAGCAAAATCCATGCTTACCACCCCTGCAGCCAAGTTAAAAGGATCCTCTAGCCTCCTCACATCCTGTAGAGGATATGTAGAGAAGAATATCAAGAAAAGAATGCAGCTAATTACCGAAGCCTGGGAAACATCACAAAATATAGCTTCCTTTAGAATGAGAGAAAATGATTTGCATGAACATTTGCAGACGAATTTAAAAAATGAAGAGTGTTTCTATCAATAGACGGTGATCCCTTTTGCCAACCATGCCATCAACAGCTCAAATATGAAAATAATACAAGAGGATCTCCCCTCCCCAAAGTGGATCAAACAATTAAAATCATGCTGGAAAGAGAAAGTTAAGAACCTGCATCTCATTGTCGAATCATGTGAACAAGCCATATCAGATAATGAATAATTATTCAAAAACCTGACCCAAATAGACTTAGCCAGAAGTACCAATGAGGTTAAAGACCCAAACTTAATCCTCAAATCCTTGTCCTTAACCAAGCAAGCCTTTAATGAACAACTTGACATTTTAAAGGGGTTGTCTTTAAAAACATTTTATGGCATCCTTGAATATGGTAAAGATGACGTCGAGAACTTGCTAGTGGACTATTCGGCACACAATGAAGAAATTGAACAGGCTCTGCATAGTATTTCTATGGATCTAAGGAAATTAGAAAATGATCTTTTTGACATAGAAATCTGAGATGAAATCAACGTGGCCCCCATGAGAAGCTACATTGAAGAATGGCTCCAAAGGAGAATGGACAAGCTCAGCGACGAAGGGAAAAAACCAGTTGGCATGATTCCAGTGGTCGTCGATGAGAGCAACAAAAACTCATCAAATTCATAGTAAGTCTATACTGATCACATCTTGCTTTCTTTATCAATCCAGTTATTCTACCCTTTTAAATAGAAATCTCTAACCCGAGACTCATAACTTCCAATTTCTTCTTTTCAGGTCTTCCTCTCTACCATCGTGCACTTCTTCTTTCTACAGTCCTATTTCTTGTACTTATTTATTTTATGGTCTGCAGGAGCCCCAATCCCAGTCTATATGAAAAACGCATTTAAATTTCCAGAAATATGGAACAGATTCCATAAATATGTAACAGACATTATTATTTTTTGATAAATTTCAAAGAAAACTAATTCGGGAACAATTTCGACAGTGTGAACAGATTCCAGAAATATGTAACAGAGATTATTATTTTTTGATAAATTTCAAAGAAAACTAATTCGGGAAAAAAAATTGTGGGTTGCTTTCGGAATGCTAAATTTGTTTTCTTCAACTATGTTGGATGTCAATAAATTGTGTTTATTATATTTGAATGTATAATGTGTGTGATTCCTTGTCCTTTTTACAAGACCCTTTATTTCAAGTCATTGAGACAGAAATTTTCTAAGTCCCATGTTTGAACTATACACACCCCAGGAAAAAAATGTCGTGTTCACATATTAACCACCTATTAATATAATATTATGATTAACTAATTCAGGAGGTTCTTTGGGGGTCATCTACCAGCCCAATGTCTTTTGGTTGGTGTGTGGCACACTGGCATGAGTCATCCTCTACATGGATACCACCTATACTTCAAGTTGCTTCTCACGTGTCTCTGTTTTTTCGGACTTCTATTTCTCCCTCAGACCCGCCATAGCAGTGCATTTATTCCCATTGCAACCTGGCAGGGACTACGCTGCCATGCAGCACTTGTTATTATAGGGTTAAAAGTGAGGCAAAGTTAACAACACTTGGCTCACGTTAAATATTGTTGTTTGACTATAGTTGCATCAATTTTTGTTTCCAATATTTTTGTAATGAATCACACTTGCTTTGTTATGAAACATAGCAGTTGGAGCTCATTGTTTCTTCTCCCTCTAAAATTACATTTGAAATCAACATTCTCATCTAGCAAGACTTATTTCCTATATTTATTAGGAGGTTGGGGTTAGTCAACTTATTTGAAACTCCAAACCACTAGTGGCATTAGAGAGATACTAAGTTTCCCTACCCTGCATTATGTTTCCCACACAACCAACAAGAAAATCAAATCCATTTGTAATGGGGCAACGATCGTTGGAGGGGAGTTATTTAAAGGAGTGCCAATCTCTCAAGCATATTTCTGGCACATACTATAAATAAAAATGCTTCATATAATTCTTAATGTCAATCATCCATGGCAGAGGTGAAGTAAAGATGGGAAATCCCATGATCTTTTAGTTATGAAATATACAATATATTTGAAAGTATATAATGTGTAAAACTAATGGTTTCTTTCTTAAAAAAGGTAAGTGTAGGATTAAAATATAAACACATCGAACAAAGTCATATTTTTTAATATAGCATAATTAAAGTTATTAGTCCCTGCCAAAGGCCTGGGACTATAGCAATCGATTTTGCATTGACTGTCAATTAGTTTTTGCGTTGAACAAAAATTTATCGTTTTTTTTTTCCATAGTTGAACTTTGTTGCAAGCGATTCAATTTTTTTTGTTGGCTTTTGATTGGTTGTTCAAAAAAACATCTTATTTTTGGGCCGATGGTGGAAATTTAATAAGTGATTTAATTGTGGAGTTGTAATGCATGGTTGGCGGGGTTGCAGGTACTAGTGTCAAAGTTCAGAGAGGATATCGGTTCTTGAAGCTTGTCGTTGTGTCGGTTGTTGAATGGAGAATATGCAAATGTATTTACTATCATATAATTTATAAACATATTTTAATAAATATAAATAGATTTATGTGTACTGTATGGGATGATTATATGTCGGGTATTTTATGGATGGCAATGAGTTTTAATTAAGATTTTTGTGCTAACGTGATATAGTGTGCTACAGATTTTGCATTGACCGCTAATTAGTTTTTGCGTTGGAAAAAAATATATCGCTTTTTTGGATAATTGAACTTTGTTGCAAGCGATTCAATTTTTTTTGTTGGCTTCTAATTGATCATTCAAAACAACATATTATTGTCGGGTCAACGATGACAATTGAATAAGTGATTTAATTATGGAGATGTAACGCATGGTTGGGAGTGATGCAAGTACTAGTGTCATACAATGTATAGACATATTTTAATAAATAAAAATAGATTTCTGTGTAATATATGGGATGATTATGTGCAGAGGATTTTATGGATTGCAACGAGTTTTAATTAAATTTTTTGTTTGTTCAAAGTAATTGTTGTTGAGTTGTTTGCGTGCTAACGTGATATAGTGTGCTACGAGCGAGAAAGATGATGTTTTTCGGAAGTGGGGTAATAAATGTTGTGCATCTACTATCTTTCCTTGAGCCAATATGGTTGGATACATGCAACAGTTGGTTATGTTCATGGGTGGTGCAGTTAGCTTTGTTGTGTTGTTGGTTGAAATGGTTGGTTGTTGTTTCGTTTTTTTTGCAGGGGGAATTTAAGAAGGCCAAGTTTTGTTGTAGAGAGTGTGCAATCCGAAGACAATTAAAGGTTGACAGGTGAAAAAGGCGTGTTGTGTATTGCGAGTTGCAAGACTTGTGGTGTTGTAATTTTTCAAATCTATGTAAGAGGGTAAGAAATCTTGTGCATCGTGTGTTATATTTCTAGAAAGATTAAAAATTGATTGTTATTTTGTGTGGTAAAGTTAGTTTTTCTCTATTGTTGGTTGAAATGGTTGATTGTTGTTATGTTTCCTTTGCAGAGGCAATTTAAGCGGGCCATGGTTTCTTATAGAAAAGTGTGAGGGCGGGAGACAATTAAAGATTGACAAGGAAGAAAGGCGTTCAGAAAGATGAAGGTGTTGAGAATGTTCAAGTGGTGTGTGTTGGGAGTTGCATGAGTTGTGGTGTTGGGATTCTGCATATCTATGTCATAGGGTAAGAAATCACGTGTATTGGATGTTATATGGAAAGGAAGATTAGAAATTGGCTCTTATTTTTCATTTGCATATATGAATATTCAGTGATGTTTGTTATGAGGGTGCAATTAGGTTGTGTGCTTGTTGTCTAATAGTATGCATAGTGGAAGTGTTGTGTTTTGTTGGAGTTTGTTATGGTGTTTTAATGGATCCTATTTCGGCACCTACATTAATTGTGTGGGCGGAAAATAATGAAAGGTGTACAGGAAAAGACCTTCGAGTGTAGTGCAATTAGCTTTGTTGTGTTGCTAGTCAAAATGGTTGGATTTTTTTTCGGATGTCATTTAAGCGGGTTAGGGTTTTCTTTGAAAATTTGTTGGCATCCAGCATGGTTGTCTTTTCTTTTGTTTGTACAGGTTTTTTCCCTGGGACAGTGAACATTGGGTATGTTTTCAATTCCTGTGAGGATCATTTGAAGTGATTCTTACTTTGTTTTGCGAAGAAATCGCACAGACTATTTTATATCCTCATGCAAGAAATGCATTGTTCCAATGGTTGTACGAATGTTTCATATTGCTTGTGTTTCGGCATTGTCGTGTATCTATTTTTTGTCTACATGGGGCTATCTATATTTAGGTTTTGTGCAAAGAAGCGGCACATATTGTCCTGTCACATTGTTGTACTTTCGCACTTCTGCATTTCAAATGGTTTCACATCATTGATTGTGATGAGCAAAGTAATTTGCATGATAGATCATTGATTTATAGTAAATTCATTTGCTATGATTTATAAGGAAAGAGCAGACATTTTGTCACTCTATTTTGAATATTCATAGATCTTAGAGATATAGAGTACTAAGTAGACCAAGTACAACTATCTGGACTACATAACTGTGAAGGACCAATATAGGGACTCATAATAGAGCAAGCATTCAGTCACATTATTTTGAATCCTTGTGCAACCCGCACACTTATACTTAATATAGTTGAGATGTAGTGTTGTTTATCCTTCTGCGAGGAACCAGTTTAGGTCAGCATCCTACATGGCGACACTTTTGTAGTTGTGATTTCGAATAGATCTACATCCGTTATTGTGCACATCGCATAGTTATGTCTTTGGTGCTTTGTGTAGTTTGTTTTTGCATCGCACAGTGGACATTTTGTATGTTGGAAATTCTTCGACGTTCTTAAATTAATTAGTTTTTCTTTAATATTAAGTTAAATTTATTAAAATTGAATATAAATAGGAAAGTACATTCCTACAACTCGACAATTCAAATAGTTATCAATGTTATCAATAATATAATATTGTTATGCATTGATAACATTGATAACTATTAGACTAAGTGTTGTTGTGCAGGGGATATACCTATGCGGAGGTGCAGAAGTTATGCACATTGTCTTCAAAGTTTATTAGTCCTTCTATAGGCCTATACCTGTGCAGATTTGTGGAGGTGTTGAGTGCAGAGAAATTAATTTGCAAGATAGAGCATTGATTTATAGTAAATTCATTTTCTATGATTTAGAAGGAAATATTGGGCATTCAGTCAGTCTATTTTGAAGATACACAGGGCTTAGAGATACACAGTGTTAAGTAGACCAAGTATAGTTATATGGACTGCATAGTTGTGGAGGACTAGCATGGGGACTAATAATAGAGAAAGCATTCGGTCAGACTATTTGGAATCCTTTTGCAGCCTGCACACTTATACTTAGTGTAGTTAAGATGTTTTGTTTTTATCCTTCTGCAAGGAACCGGTACAGGTCATCATCTCGCATGGAGACACTTTTGCAATTGTGATTTCGTATAGTTTTTCATCTGTGATTGTGTAGATCACATAGATATGTCTTTGGTTCTTTCTACAGTTTTTTTTTTCATCGCATAGTCGATATTAATTTGGTATGTTGGAAATTCTCTGGTGTTCTTAAATTAATTAGTTTTTTTTTATTATTGAGTCAAATTTATTA
Organism: Picea sitchensis; assembly: GCA_010110895.2. Lineage (NCBI taxonomy): Eukaryota > Viridiplantae > Streptophyta > Pinopsida > Pinales > Pinaceae > Picea > Picea sitchensis. The sequence goes on from SNQJ01S0001125.1 coordinate 33,304, forward strand.
AAATTGAATATAAATAGGAAAATACATTCACACAACTCCACAATTCAAATAGTTATCCTTGCCATCAATAATAGAATATTGTTATGCAATGGTAACATTGATAGCTATTACAATAAGTGTTGTTGTGTGGGGAATATACTTGTGTGGATGTGTGGATGTGTGGAGATATGCACATTATGTTCAGAGTTTATTAGTATTTCTACAAGCCTATACATGTGCAGAGTGCGGACTATATGTTCTTAAATTACATAACCTAAAATCTAATAAATGAAAATAAAGTTACATATCAAATTATGAACTCAGTATCGTGAGCTTAGCTGTTAAGTGTTTATATTTGTACAGTAATGTGGGAAGATACGAAGGATTATTGTTCTGATGTATTGGTTATCGTTCTAGTTGTCATAATTTTTTTACTATCTTACTCCAATATCTTCAAAGAGATATTATATTGGACTATTTTTTCCTCGATTTGATTAAATAAATTATTGGTTGGGCATGGAGGGGGCATTGCAAGAGGAAGCCTATTACTTATTTATCTTTAAAGTATGCACGTATGTCAAAAACACTTTCAAATATCCCTCGAAACGTCCCTAATTTTAAACTAAGTGTCAAACCAAATAAAAAATCAACCAGGGGTTTTACAAAATAGTTACATGGATTGTTCACATTGAGTTGTTTTAAACAGTTATTGAGCTTATGCAGTTTCTAGTATAAAATGAAAGATTAGTCAAAAATAATACACATATAGCTTATCCATTGAAAGCAAAGGAGAATGCATGCATTTTTCGTAATGTATCATTTCATTCAAGGATTCTATTTGATATTCCCACAAGGCTTTCTCCATAAGCAACCCAAACTATACACTTTCCAATGAAAATCCCAAGGAGCCATAGTATGTATTTATAGGGATTTTATTCATGCATCTTTGTTCATTCTAACTTATATATGTGTCTGGAGGATATACTTGTGTGGGTATATCTTTGTTCATTATAAGTGTTGTTGTGAGGGGGATATAAATGTGTGGATGTGTGGAATCTATGCACATTGTGTTCAGATTTTATTAGTACTTTGGCAGGCCTATACATGTGCGGAGTTGTGAAGATGTGGAGTGCAGACTATATGTTCTTAAATTTCATAACCTAAAATATAATAAATGAAAATAAAGTTACATATCAAATTATGAACCGAGCATCGTTAGCTTGGTTGCTAAGTGTTTAGATTTGTACAGTAGTGTGGGCAGATACAAAGAATTATTGTTATAATGTATCGGTTATCGTTCTAGTTTTCATAAGTTTTTTACTATCTTACTTTAGTATCTTCAAAGAGATATTATCCTGGACCATTTTGTCCTGGAATTGATTAAGTAAATTCCTGGTTGGGAATGGAGGAGGCTTTGCAGGAGAAAGACTATTATTTATTTCTCTTTAACGTATGCACATCTGTCAAACAAACTGTCAAATATCCCTCAACATGTCCCTAATTTTAAACTAAGTGTCAAACCAAATAAAAAAACAACCATGGGCTTTACGAAGTAGTTACATGGCTTGTACACATTGAGTCGTTTTAAATAATTAATGAGCTTATGTAGTTTCTTGTATAAAATGAAAGATCAGTCAAAAATAATACACATTTATCTTATCCATTGAAATCAAAGGAGCATGCATGAATTTGTCGTAACGTATCATTCATTCAAGGATTCTAATTGATATTCTTGTGAGGCTTTTTCCATAAGCAACTCAAATTGTATACTTTCCAATGAAAATCCCAAGGAGCCATAGTATGTATTTATATAGATTGTATTCATGCATCTTTTCTCATTCTAACTGATATACATATCTGGAGGATATACATGTGTGGAAGCTATCTCTTTGTCGACTATATGTTTTCATTTTTATTGCTGATTTTTTATAGAATTCATAACATTGATATTATTAACATTTGATAAAATTGATAACATTAATAAAATTGCATATTACTAAGTAATATATTTAATATATATGTTTTACGAAAAAAAAATTATAACACAATTATTTTTACGTAAAAATTATTATATTTTCCATAAATACATCTAACTATTCTAAATACAAATGAAAAATAACCAATTTTAAACCTTTTGTTTTACATATACTACAATATCTTTATTGTAATATTAAAATGAATGTTAAAATAAATTTAACATACCTGGGAGTATACATGTGTGGGGATCTCCATGTGCGGAGGTGCAAAGTGTGGACTACATGTTCTTAAATTTCATAACCTAAAATATAAAAAATGAAAATAAAGTTACATATAAAATTATGAAGAGAGCATCATTAGCTTAGGTGCTAAGTTTTTAGATGTGTACAGTAGTCTATGCAGATACAAAGAATTATTATTCTCATGTATTGGTTATCATTTTGGTTGTCATAAGTTTTTGAGTATTTTTCTTCAGTATCTTCAAAGAGATATTATCTTGCACTATTTTATCCTCGATTTGATTAAATAAATTCCTATGTGGGCATAGAGGAGGAATTGCAGGAGAAAGATTATTACTTATTTGTTTTTAATGTATGCATGTATGTTAAACAAACTATAAAATGTCCCTCGGGGCGTGCCTAATTTTAAATTAATTTTCAAAGAAAATAAAAAATCAACCATCCCTCGAGACGTGTCTAATTCTAAATCAATTTTCAAACCAAATAAAAAAACCAATCAAGGGATTTCCGGAATAGTTTTGTTATCCCATGAGATGTTTCAAGTTGTCAATGGAATGATTTCGAGGCACCTTGGGAGATAAGTCTCACGGTGAATCTTACCTCCATGCTTGCAGTAGTTTATCATATGAAAAATTTAGGGTAATTTTTTCTCTGTCTCTTAAAGAACTCTTGGTCTTCAAATAGTCTCATCCCATACATCAAAACTTTCAACCTCAAGAGGCATTTGTCCACGAGTGTTTCAAACATTTTGATTTAATGAGTGAGGGAAATAGTGAATTAGAATAAATGCATGATAAACATGTGAGGGATTGTTAATATGGGTCTCACAGTCTATGGAAAGAATAATGTGTTGAGCAATTAAGGGTTCACCAGTTCTAACAGATGTAGGAAATCATTAAATAACACATCAAATAGTAAACATCTTCAAACATTTAAATCGATGGAGGTACATTATGCACATCATTAAACATATGAAGTGACAAGAAGTAATCATACATTCAGAGGAAATCATGTCGATATCATAAGCAATACAACATGTTGTTACACTAAACATTCCATAAAACTTGTTGTTCGATCTTTTATTAATGGTGATTTGATACAAGAATCTAAAATGTGAGAGGGATGGATTTTACAAGAGCACATGCATAAAGAAAAAGAGATTATAGACTGGAACATAATGCAATGGATGAATCTCTTAAATCATGCGGCCTTGAAAGTTTGTATGTGCATGAGGACATGATCAAAAAGATCTGGTTATAAGAAACTCTTAAATTCCCCAAATTGTCGAACCTGAAAATGAGATCCTTATGTTGATTTATAGATTCTTCCATTTGAGAGTAAACCACTCTTCTGGACCAATACTGCTTCTTGAAAATTAAAATTGTTTGTGATTTTTTTGATACTACATTTGGTTTTTCTATGTGTTCCTGCTTTCCAATTGATTTTACCTAATTTGACTGGGTAAAAATAACTTTTCACCCCCAAATATTACGCGTTGGCATCGTTGTGGGGTGTGATTTCTTCGTCCAATCAAGCCTTGGTTTAGATTTTCATGGATGGATCAATCGAACCATTTCCTGCAGCACTGGACCCATTCTACAATGGAATGATTTGGGTACAGGCTAGATGGAAGAACACCCAACGTCTTCCTCTCATCTCCCACCACTCATCAATGCAGAGTACCAATGACCAACTCCTCAGATCTCCTGCATTGACCTGCTACTTTTGGCTAGCCTATTGATACAACTGCACATTAGGGTAGATTCTTGAATGCCCCTTTGTTCTTAAGATTGAGTTTATAATGAAAGAGAAGGACATTCCTTCCCTCACACAATGTTAAACACTCTCTCCAGAGATTTGTATCCAGGATGGTTGGTTATCTTGTCTCGTAGGGAAGGAAAGTGCATATGGATCATCATCTGCAACACTTGACATCAACATAACCTATTTTTAGAAGCTTGACTATGGTAGGTTGGTTTTTTTCTTTTCTCTTTTGGTTTCCTTTTGTAGAATATTTTCACTTGTATTTAGAGGTAAATTACAGGAGGAAACAATTTTCCATACTTGACATGATCTAATGAGATCTGGGGTATGCATGGTTGGGAACATCTGAACAAAGATTATTGTCTTTTATCAGTTTTAGATGGCGGTGCGATGATTGTTGATGGTGTGGAGAGGTGAGGAAAATTTTCTTGTTATGCGGTGTTCAATCTCCAACTGATATGTCAAGTTTTCAATGTATCCATAACTTTCATGAGATATTCTCCTTCATGCCTTTGTTTAACTTCACCTCATTTTTCCCAAAGTTTTTGGCAATTTCAAAGTCTGGGAGAATGGGAGAAAATTTGCATGATGTCGTGTTAATGTCATCAGGGCCCATGGACACATGGCAGCATATTATTGTCCCATGTCATTGTTGAGGTGTTTCTAGACTTGGCCTGTGTGTAGCTACGTTGGGTATGGAGACCAGAGGCTTAGTGGGGTCCTCTTTGTACAGGTGGAAATCCTTGACGGGTTGAAAATATTCGTCGTCGACTTCTCCAGTGTCTAGATGGACTGATGTGTTGGCTTCAGGTGATGTTGAGTGGATGACTAAAAATGTGTTGAGTTGGTGGATAATCTTAACAACACATAACAAGATAGTTGGGCTCACCTCTCCAGAACATCAACAATCATCACATTTCCACCTACAACTGACAGAAGACAATAATCATTGTTCAGATGTTCCCAGCCACGCATGCCCCAAATCTCAATAGATCATGTCAAGTATGGAAAATATTTTCCTCCCGTCAGTTTCATCTGAAGACACGTGTAAATATTCTAAAAAAGGAAACCAAAACAACAACAACAAAAAACCAACATGCAACATTCAAGCTTCTAAAAATAGGTTGTGTTGATGTCAAGTGTTGTAGACGATGATCCATATACAATGTCCTTATCTATGAGAGAATATAACCAACCATCCTGGATACAAAAGTCGAGAGAGAGTGTTCAGCATTAAGCGAGAAAATGAATGTCCCTCTCGGTAATCATCAACTCAATTTTAAGAGCATAGGGGCATTCAGGAATTTACCCTAACATTCGGTTGTATCAATTGGTCAGCCCAAAGTAGCAGTTTGAGGTAGGAGATCTAAGGAGTTGGCCATTGGTACTCTGCATTGATGAGTGGTGGGAGATGAGAGGAAGTTGTTGGATGTTCTTCCATCTAGACTGGATAGAAATCATTCTAGGGTAGAATGGGTCCAACGCTACAGGCATGGGTTTGATTGAGCCATCCAAGAAAATCTAACTCATGGCTCAATTGGATGAAGAGAGTACACCACACAATGACGCCAGCGCATCAGATTTGGGGGTAAAATATTAATTTTACCCAGTCAAATCAGGTAAAATCAATTGGAAAGTTGGAGTGCTTCGAAAACCAGATGTGTTATTAAGAAACTGACAATAAATTCTAATTTTCAAGAAGCAGTATTGGTTTAGAAGAGTGACCTTTCCTCTCAAACAGAGGCATTTACAAATCAACATAAGGAGCTCATTTTTAGGGTCAACACTCTAGGGAATTTAAGAGTCTCTTACAACCAAAGTTGTTTGATCATGTCCTCAAGCACGGATAGACTTTCAAGGTCGCAGGCTTTAACAGATTCATCCCCTTTGTTATGTTCCAATATAAAATCTCTTTTTATTTATGCACGTGCTCTTGTAAAATCCATCCCTCTCATATTTTATCTTCTTGTATCATATCACCATTAATAAAAGATTGAACAACAAGTTGTATGGCATGTTCAGTGTAACTACCTATAATGTTGGAACAAATGGTTGAATGAGATATTCTTGATGTGCATCATATTAAAAACTTTTTTTTTTGTTACTTGCATATTGTCCAAATATACATGGGTCACTGAGTTTTCATCATGTCAAGGCCAATAGCAGTGTTTTAATTAGCCAAATATTGTTTATAGGTATATCGTCTAGGTTTCCAATAGCAATAGCAGTAATAAAAACCCATGTAGTAGTGTGTAGATAAGCAACGCATTTGCTTTGTAGTGTTTCTAGATGGGTTTGCTTCCATCCTAGATCAAATCAAATCAATTTACGATCAATCAGGGAGTTATGTTTCAAATGGCATTGCTTATGACTATCAAGGATGTGGAGCTATTGAAAATGTGTAAGGGTGGAAGTTTGTCAATATGGGAGAGTGTTCGGTGTTGGGTCTCCTTTCAAGGCCTAAAAAATAGACTACCTTGAGTGCACCAAGTATATCTATCAACATATGGCAACACTTTGTAAAATGATTTATATTCTAAGTTGGCAGTGAGAAAGGAATATGGGTAGAACGACCAACACAATGCATTTTCAATGTTTGTGCAGAGAATTCATGTGACTTATTTTTGTGCAGTTTGGCAATTGCTATTACCAAAAAAAATTGAATGCTTGGTTCATATTTTTATTTTTTCAGGGGTAGATTAAATTGGGCAAGATCTATCTCGGAAACTATATATATGGAAAAGGACTCAAAGATAGACAGAGATAAAAACAATGTATGCTTTTTAAAGATAATTTTTTTTTAAGGTTAATTCTAATATGTGTGTGTGCGTGTGTGTGTGTGTGTGTGCATGTGTGTGTGTGTTCGCAGTTGTTGAATGCCATGGTTGTTACTTGAGCATCTTCTAAATGAAAAAATAAATAAATTGAACAAAAGCATGTTTTCATATTCTTGATACATATTTAGGAAGTTCTTGTTTTTTATTCAACCAAGAAATTGTGTAGATCATTGGAAGAAGTTGATGTAGCAGATGTTCTAGTCACAGAGAAAATAAAATATTGGCAATTTGCATTTTCTTTGCATCTTGCTCTCGTCAATGTGCATTGTTTCTTGACTATTTTGATGTGCATTGCATCAAAACAAACACGTGTTAAAAAAGACAATAGGGAAAACAAAGAAATATGGAACAAGAAATGCAGAGGTGTGTTTTTCTAATTTGATTTGTGTGTTATTGATTTTTTGTCCATTAACATTGTATATTTCATGCAATTTTGACATAAGGGTTTAATTATGTGTTCATTGGTTTTGGTTTACTACTTTCACATGAAAATGAAATAGGGCAATTGCAGGAGAGAAAGAAGTAAAAAACAATGCAGGAGAGGAAATTGAAGAACAATGTTCCAAGAAAATGTATGTATGCTCCAATTAGACAAGCAACAACCTTTTTTTTGGGTGGATTGTATGCAAATGAAAAAATATATATATCAATATTGCATTGTACTTGGTATAATCGAAAGTGCATATTGCATTAGTTTCTATCATGTCGATAGTAAGTTGTGAATCCAGTGTTTGTCAAGTTTTCGTGTCTACAACTCCAAGTTATGTGCATATTGAATGTCTTGTCACAAAATGAAAAAATTGTGAGAATAGACTATCTGGAAATAGACTATCTGGAAATTACACAGATGTGTCAGTCCTATGTCAGATGTGAATGGACAAATCTATTCATCGAAAGTGCATTGAGAAAGTGAAAAAACATATAGCATTAAAATATATAGCCTTTGAATTGAGAAAAGCTACGTTAGGTTGCAAAATAGAATCATAATTTGCATTATTTTCCATTTGAAAAGAACGCCATATACAAAGGCACACTAGTTCATTTCATGCAAACGTTCATGTATCAATTTAAAAATAGTATAGTATATATTCTATGTGCTACATGTTCACGTATATGTTGTTGCAACCAAGAGAAGTTGGACAAGCCAGGGAATTATTAGTACTGGTGAATCACAGACACACTCCCAATAACAGAGTCAGGTAAATTTGTATAGGCTATTTTTTTTGCTCGTTGCAATGGAAATTTTGCTAATAGCAATGGGTACTTATGCAATTTGTGAATTTATATATTCAGCTCAAGAGAGATAGGTATACCTAGAATTGAAGAAATCAATGTTGGGGAGTCAAGTGTAACAAGGAAATGTGAAGCAAGTATCCATGCACAATAGGACCAATTGGAAAGGTATGTATATAAAAATGTGCATTTTGCAGCTAGAAAATAAATACATTGAAACTTTTTTTCATATTTATTATTTTATTCAATTTCTATGCCATGGTGCAGTTGTGTAACTTTGAACATTGTGTCAATAGAAGACTTGAATAGTCGTAAAACTGGGGAAGTATTCATTGGTGATGTGATGGTTGTTTACAACACATATTTGGATAAGGCGAATAAAACATGCAAAAACTTACGTGCTGACATGACAGATGCAAATGGAATGATGACAATTACATTGACTGTTCCTGCACATCTCATTGAAAGACATGAGAAAAATATTGTTCCCAAAGTTGAAATATCTATTGCAAATTTCAAAATTCTACCAAAAAGTGGCTATGATTGTGGTGATTGTGATCGTTTTATATGGATAGTTGAATCAAGTGTCATCGAGATAGTGTATCCAACGTGCAAAGAATACAATTTCATACCATAAACAACAATCAAGCAATTTGCAAGTAATACAAACATGTATCCCATCGGCACTATTGGAGTTGTTGTGACATTGGCTAGGAAAGTTGGATCGCAATACAGTTTGCATATAAAAGATGGAAACACAGAGGAAGATAAATCAACGATGTGATTTTCCATTGTGAATTATTTTTAGTTTATATGATACTATATGTTAGGTGTGGTTACATGAAAAATACATCCTTTTATGTTTCAGCTGCAACGATTCGAGACATATGGACATTTCTTCGCTTCACTGGAACAACAATTGCAAACGGGGAAATTTATCATTTTGCTATTTAAAAATATAACCAAGAGGAGAGGTGGAAAAGAAAAGGTTTTCCACACAACACAATCGACATTTATAACATAACTTACAACACAAGCGGTCAAAGTTTAGAAAAAACTAACTGGATCGACAAATGTTGTAAGTATAGATTGACAACTCTATATCCAAATGTTGTGTACAACAGTATTTGAAAACATATATATATACTTTGTATTGTATGAAACAATGAAAGGTACAATGATAGAAACAAATTCGCATTCAATTCATTTGACCTTGTTTGTGCAATTTGCAATTCTCCCGCAGGCACATATGCTTTGATAAAAAAATGCAATGTTTGATTGTGTAAGATGCAATCAGAGATTCCATTTTCTATATAAACATTTACTGAGTGTTGTCATTCGTACAATTAACAATGATAATGTGCAATGCACCGCTAGGGGACCTATACCGCAGGACCTACTTCCTAGTGTAATAGAAATGCAATACGAAATGTATTTGCAAAAGAAACCCATAACAGTTTATATGCTATGTGATTTTTTAGTATATGGAAAATTTACATTGAACGGAGACAATGTGGGGTAGAGATTGGACGAGTACAGTGTCATCATGCATGTGCAATGACTTGGAGAAAATTCTCTTGTGTAATATCATATAAATTGTATATACGCATTGTCTATGTACTTATTGAATGTCAAGAATAGTGTATGCATTGATTCAAATGTATTTTGTTGACATAATTAGTATTGCAGTATTGTTATGTTGCATTATTTACAATTCAATTCTGTCAAAATTTTGATGGAAATTGAAGACAAGTTGTTTGGACGTTATTGGTCATGTTGCATTGCAACATTGATATAATGTTATAAGAATGAGATTGAAATTGGAACAAGTTTGCAGATGCAATATGCATCTCTGCTATCAGTGTCGAAAATTGTTTTTGCAATGTGATTGTACAATAAATCGCAGTCACATTTGTTCTACTTACATGTATTGGTGTGAATCTATATATTGGTCTACTTATTTGAATAGATTTTTTTACTGTTTCATCTGGTGCAACAAATAATAGAACATGCGATAAAGTTTTTGCATAAAAACAAAGTTAGGCATTTTGATGCTTGTCTATCGATAATAGCATGGCATGTAATGAACCGTTTAGTTTCAATTGATTTAATCAACTTGGACTAAGTGAATAGAAAAATACTAAAAGAAATGTTCTAATTGACCTATATATAGAATCAAATGCAATCAAACTTCAATAATAAAAAAAAATACATTGTTATATTATTGCCTTAAACCAGATATTTGCATTATTGTGCATCACATATACCCATACTCATATGGAATTTAAATAAAAAACAGGAATCTTGGTAAATTGCAGATGTTTAAAACTAAAATCTATATAGGGCACAAATTTTCCACAGCTTTGGTGCAACTATAGACAATGAGCCATTATAATATAGCTTCTCTCGGTCATCATTACGGTGAACTGTAAATGTACATAAAAAAGTAATCAATTAAAATGCAAGTTTTGTTGGGTTCAGTGAATCGCAAATAGATTTAATTTTGCATCTATGAAAACTATTAGGAGTACGGAAGTCTAAAAGTATGGGATCGAAGTGCAATGACTTGTCTAATTTCTCCACACAGTTCCTCTAAAATAGAATAAATGTTGTGTTTGTGGGGATACACATATGTGGAACGCGAGATGGTTGAACATATGGCTGCACGGAATACAACAATGCCCTGGTGTACATATGCATATTGTGACAAGAGAAGTTACAGATAATTTGGACATTTGTGAGTGCTTGATATATATGTACACGTTGCATTGGGTATTTAGTGATTTGATAATCTACAATTAATGTCAAATACCTAATTTATGTAGCCATTGCACTGTAACATTATATGTTGTACATAAATACCTAGCTACCACCTTTTTCTTTGTCACCATCATTCCCATGACTCCATCAGTGCTCTTCAGCTTGACTTTGTCTAGATAAATTTAACAATGTTCTAAACTGACTAGATCTCCTTGTTTGCACAAGAGAGATCTACGAATGAACTGAAGCATCATATTTATGAATGGTCACATCTAATAAAATTGATTGACAAAGTTGTCACATCCTTAGCATACATAAAAAATTGTGATACATAAATATACTTGGTAATTTGAATTTGATAGGACAATGAAATCAACAAAACAAATCATGCCAAACATCATACACAAGGGTTTCATCACAACACAACTCCTACCAATTGGAAAATATATATTGAACAATGAAACTTAGTATAACTAGATGCATAGATAATGAATAGTCTTTATCAAAAGATAATTCATATAATGAAGAAAAAAACATTAATGTATATGCAAAGATGACAATAATTAGAATAAAATAGAAATAGTTAGCATAAAACTTTGTAAAAATAAGCAAAACAAAGTAAATTGTTCAATGTGAAGTAAAACCTAGTAGTACATCGTATGTGCAGAGACTTTTGCTTTGAACATTTATTCGCACCTCTGTATAAGTATATCCCTGCATAGGTATGATATTATTTATTCATGTCCAATGCCCAATATACAATGTGCAATTTATAAAATAATTAATTATTTAATATTCTTTATTAATTAGTTGTTAACTATTTATTAATTGTTTAATATTAAATAATTAATTATTTAATATTACTTATGTGCAGAGACTTTTGCAAATGTATATCCCTGCATAACATGGTTATGTGCGCATGTGTTTTATGTGTAGAGGCTTCTGCTTTGATGACTTGTTCGCACCTCCGCACAGGTATAGCGTCGCAAAAGTATGGTATTATTTATTAATGTGGAATGCACAGTATGCAATATTCCAATTATTAATTATCAATTATTTAATTTTCCAATGTGCAATGTGTTGTTGCTTATGTGCAGAGACTTCTGCATTGCTTATGTGTAGAGACTTTTACATTGGTTTATCGCTGCATAGCGTGGCTTTGTACCCGTGCATTGTATTCCCGCACAACCATTATTTTGTGTCCATACATCATATGTTCATTATTTAGTATTATTTATTAACTAGTTATTAATTATATATTAATTATTTAATATTGCAATGGGTAATGCGTTGTTGCTTATGTGTGGGGACTTTTGCACGTATATATTCTCTCACAACTATAGTTACGTACCGGTATGTGCATTATTAAATATTATTTATTATATATTTAATAATTATTTAATATTAAATAATTATTTATTTATCAATTATTTAATATTGCAATTTGCAATGGGTTGTTGCTTATGTGCGGAGAGTTTTGCACAGATATATCTCACACACATGTATGTTTGTTGGTGGTGCATCTACAAGTTAAAAAAAAACTATTTATTCTTTATTAAATAATTAATTGTTTAATATTGTTTTTTAATACGTTATTAATAATGATCCATATGCAATGTGTGGAACCATAGTTGTGCGGGATATGCCTTATTGATTATTTAATATTGTAATCTATAATGCGTTGTTTCTTATGTTCAAAAACTTTTGCACAACCATATCACCGCAAAGCTATAAAAGCAATTTGTTAAATAATTAATACTTTAATATTATGTATTAATTATTCATAAGAACCATAGTTGTGTTGGGATATACCTGTGCAAAAGACTCCCCACAAGTATATGGCATATGTGCGGAGACTTTTTCTTTAACAATTTGTTAGGACTTTCGCACATGTATAGTGTTGCATATGTATGGTATTATTTATTAATGTGCAATGCACTGATGCTTATGTGTGGAGACATTTGCGAAGGCAAATCCCTGCACAACTATGGTTTTGTACCCATACATGGTATGTGCAGAGAATTTTTATTTGAATATTTGTGTGCACCTTCGCACAGGTATTATGTTGCATAGGTATGGGCGGAAACTTTGGCAGAGGTATATCCCTGCATAATATAGTTTCGTAGTCGTACATCGAATGTGTGAAGGCTTTTTCTTTGATTATTTATTTGCACCTCTGCATAGGTGTAGCCAACAATCTGCAATGCACTACTACTTATGTGTGCAGAATTTTGCTATGACTATTTTTCCGCACCTTCGTACAAGTATGTCTATTAGTGGTGCATATACGAGTAAAAGAACTATTTTTTCATTATTAAATAATTGAATATTTAATATTGATTATTGATTAGTTATTAATAATGTGCAATATGCAATGTGTGGAGACATTTGCAAATGTATATCCCCGCAGAGCTATTGTTTTGTACCCGTACATCACATCTGCATTATTTAATAATATTTATTAATCAGTTATTAATTATTTAATATTAAATAGTTAATTATTTGTTAATTACTTACTATTTCAATGTGTAATGTGCTACTGCTTATGTGCAGAGCATTTTGCATAGGTATATCCCCACACAGCTATGGCTCTGTACGGTATGTGCATTATTAAATATTATTTATTAATTATTTAATATTAAATAATTAATTATTTATAAACTATTTAATATTGCAATGGGTTCATTCTTATGTGTGGAGACTATTGTGCAGCTATATCTATGTGCAGGGGTGGTTATGTTCCCTTACATCGTATGTGCATTATTTAAGGGGATATTGCTTATGTGTAGAAACTTTTGTATAAGTGTATTCTCTGTACACGTATCTCTATTAGTTGTGCATATACGACTAAAAAAATATTTATTCTTTATTAAATAATTAATTATTTAATATATTTTTTTAATTTGTTATTAATAATTAGCCATATGCAGTGTGTGGAGACAATTGTACAGGTATATTTCCAGAGAGCATTATTTAATATTAGTTATTTATTATTTAGCACAGGTATATCCCCACACATGTATGGTTGTGTACCCATACAAAAGTGATCCAGGTGGATATCAGTGGCCACCCACCTTTTCCAACTAGCTCAAAATAGTTTTCTGACAATTTTGGCAATTTACTATTTTTAGCAGGTTTTAACTTTCGGGGCCATTTTGAGGGCCTAAATGAAGGTTTTTCGATATCAAGGTTCTAAATTATATCCAATGGCATGATTGAGCCCTCAAAATGAATATCCTCAATGATACCTTTCCAATGAGCTATCACACGCCTAAAAAGGAGATCGTATGCAAAAGTTACGACCCCGGGAAGTTGATGTACTAACTTACCCAAACGGGGCCCACATGACTTTTGGCGCTTCATCTCCTAGGGTTAGGTTTTTGGATGTCTATGGTTTTTGGCATTCCTGTTTATTGTAAAAAGGCCTTCAGAGACTCATTGTAATCATCTTCTTGCGAATGCGAGTAGCCGTCACATCTCTTCTCAGAGATAACTTGTCACCATTCTAGCGAGTCTTTCACTTTGTATTTTTACAGTCTCTGTACATTTCTTTCATTAATAGAAATCATGTATTACTGTATATTTGTGTTTATGGTTGCATCTATGATACATTTATGTTATATTATTGAATATATGTGATATCTTTGTGCATTTCTTTATTATATCTCCGATCTCATTTCATGTCAAAAATAATCCAGATCAGTGGTATCAGAGCAGGCTCATCTTGATCGTTTTTTCAGTGCATGTCCCTGATGAGGTCCAAGTATAGGAAGTTGGGTCTCTATATTGTCTCTCTTGAAGACAATCTCTCTCGCACACCCAAGAAACCCTCAATGGGATAAGAAAATAAAAACGATGGAGTAGACGATCCTATCAATATGTTGCTTGAGCAAGCTCTCACGCGACAGAGGGACGAAATGATGGAGAATTTCGCCCACATCCTTAAACACCTACCGACAGCATCAGGCACATCTTCATCAAGCATCCACTTTGGAGGCACCTAGCCTTTCAAGGTACAAGTTAATTTTGATATTCTTGTATTTGAAGGACAGATAGATGCAAAAGCCCCATAAAAATGGTTAACTTTGCTAGAAGGTTATTTCTTTGTTCACAATTTTTCTGACAAAGAAAAGATCACCTTTTCACTCCTTAAAGCTCTCCCTCATGTCAAATATTGGTGGGAAACTTACTGGAAGCAAATTTCCATAGAGGAGTCTGGAATATATGGGGTCGATCCCATTTGGGATTTTTTTGTGGATGCGGTAAAGGAACAGTATTACCTTGTTGGAAACTATGAGGACCAGTACATGAGATGGAACACACTGCAGTAAGAGAGGGGCCAAGCAGTTCCAGAGTTCACCAATACCTTCCATACCTTACGCACCAAGATGGGTGTCAAAGACTCTGAGTGACATTTGGTTCTAAAATACCGTGGGGCTCTACATAGATACATCCAAACTGAAATGGATTTTCTGGACATCTCATCACTCGGTGTTGCTTATCGATATGATGTTAAAATTGAGCATAAATTTAAGCACCAGAACAAACGGGAATTTGGGTCTGCAAATCCACAACAACCAAATTATGACAAATACACCCTGACAAACAGTCTCCCGAAAACCAGTCCAAGACACAGGAAAAGAAGGGTCACAGGAAGACAAAGAAGGACACTAGAAAATGGTGTGATTTCCACAAAATCCCCTAGAAAAACACCGATGAATGTCACTCCAAAAAGTCATTGGTGTCTGAGATCAAAGACAAGGAGTCAAACCCTGATTCAAAATATGATTCTGAAAATACTGGTAAAGGACAGATCATTGACGCAGACCACACTGCTATTGTTGGGACCGCGGCAATTCAACCAGAAGAACCAACAAATCCTTAAGAGGGGGAGTGCCTTTTTCATTCACATATGTGGGTGAAGGGGACCCCACTACATTTTATTGTTGATAGTGGAATTCAGAAAAAACTCATCTCAGCAGAGGTCGTCAAACAGTTGGGATTGTCAACAACACCACACCCACAGCCATACAACATCGGGTGGCTTCGGCAAGGACAAGATCTCTGTGTCAACCAACAGTGTTGGTTGTCATACGGAATCCAACCCTTCAAGGATGAGGTATTATCTGATGTTGCACACTGGATGTCTGTGATATTCTCCTGGGCCAACCATATATGTGGAGACGCCATGTTGTTTATGAGTCTCGAACCTGTAGTGTTATTGTCACTTTGGGGGGTCATCTCTATAGAATACTAGAGGTAGTTCCAACTATTGTTCCATCTAAAAAGTGTCGCAATGTAGTATCTCATACTGTAAAATTCAGTTTCTTCACAATCTATTCAAAAGGGGAATAGAAGGACACTGCAACCACTATAGCCTCACCCCCTGCACCTTCTATCCAACAGAAGCAGGTCGAAAAGGTTGTAGTAAAGCACAAAGATTCCTTCTACACACCTTCCTCTCATGCAGCTTGACATGTTGAACAGAATCAGCTTCAATAGGTTCATGACAGACTTCCACATACTAAGCAGCGTGACTTCTCCAGCAATACAAGCAGTTCACCAAGACGCAGATCCAGCAAACGCTTTTCCCTCTTCCCCCGGGAACTCAATGCAATGGAGACCATTGCTTCCTAAGGAGGGAGGATTTATCTAGGTGGATATCAGTGGCCATCCACCTTTTCCAACTGGATCAAAATAGTTTTTTGACAATTTTGGCAATTTACTATTTTTAGCAGGTTTTAACTTCTGGGGCCATTTTGAGGGCCTAAATGAGGGTTTTTCAATATTGAGGTTCTCAATGATATTTGAAGGCATTATTGAGCCCCAACAATTAATCTCCTCGATGATACCTTTCCAACGAGCAATCATACGCCTAAAACAGAGATCGTATGCAAAAGTTACGACCCCGGGAAGTTGATGTACTAACTTACCCAAACGGGGCCCACATGACTTTTGGCGCTTCATCTCCTAGGGTTAGGTTTTTGGATGTCTAGGGTTTTTGACATT